>CAKNYM010052151.1:0-22175 GCA_932195095.1 Andricus curvator | reverse complement strand
ATCCCCCCCCCCCCCCCATTAACCTTACATGAGGCACGATAGTCTAAAATTTTTATCAAGAAATTTCATCATTATTTGAAGCTTTGAGCTTTAAAAATTTTGTTTCAGTAAAATTAATACAAATTGATCTAAGAAAAAAAAGAACTTATCTTTAAAAATATTCTCCAGGCTCTCTTCTATTTCCTGTCCAATTTCAGATTACACTTGAGGTTATACTTTGTGGAAAACTTTCAAATTTTATATTTGATATTTGGTTTCTTCCCTTATTCTCGAAAAACACGACTGGTTTCCTGAGACAGTTGAGACGAACTGATCCCTTCTTTTTTTTTAGGACAAAAGATGACCATGTGTCTTGCATTAGTTTCCAATAACGTCGCAATAGAAGTTAAAAGTTCGGAAATTGAGTGATTTAGAAAGATTTTTTTGGGGATAATCTCGGATAAGTTAAAAAAAAACCTCTGAAATACCGTAATTTCCCTGATTTATCGCGTGAAAATTCTTTGAAAAGGGGTCAAAATATTATTACAAAAACTAAGGGAAGAACCATAAAATTAATTCCTGGAATTTGTCAAAAAGAAGCCCTACCCCAGCATGTCAGGATTTTCAAGAAAGAAAAGATTTGAAATTTCTTTCAAACCATTAAAATCAATTGGAAATTCCTTCGCATACCTAATTCTTTAAAATTCGATAAAGAGCCATATATAAACATATAGAAATAATTGATAAAAATTATCTTTCCGCTCACGCGTCATAAAAATTCCATTTTATTCTGACTTTTTGATCGTTTCGGAACAATTTAGATATCTCATGGCCACTTCTGAAAACCTTAAAACTCGACTCGATTCTGCAAAGACTGTGCCGGGCACACAAAAATACCATTCCTTTGTACCCTCTTCAGAATCGACTCTAATTTTGAAGAAGTATTCTTCATCTCCACAGTATGACATTTTCCCGAAGAGAAAGATCGCAAACAGATCACGAAGAGAAGAGCAAAGTGAACGTTAAATTGAATAAAAAATCATTTTTCAAGTAACATTGTGAGAGGCAAGGGGACTTACACCAAAAAGCACCCCAAAACGTAAGAGGCAAGGGGACTCACATAAAAAAAGCACCCCGAAATGTGAAAGGCAAGGAGACTCGCATCAAAAAGCACCCCAAATTTTTAAAGGCCAAGAGATTAACACACACAAAAAACTCACCAAAACGTGGAAAGCAAGAGGACTTATCAAAAACCATCTCGACATGTAACAGATGAGCAGAACCATTCACCAAAATCGTTTATGATTCTATTATTAACTATCTTTTTCCTACAATGAACCATTTTGAAAATTTAATTAAGAAAATATCTAAATCGTTCTCCAGCTACATAAAAGTAAGAATAAAATAAAATGTTCGTTACACGTTAACAGAAAAATAATTTTTTTCTATAATTCGCGAAAAAGTGCCAGTTTTTCCACCTGTTTTTGGTGTAAAAAGTTACCGATTTTTGCTCGATGACGTGGCGCATGCGCAGTGCCGACCTTTCCGGGCAACAGTGACAAAAGTGGACAGATGCAGTGGAAAAAGTAAATGGACAGTGATAAAAGTGAGGCACAGTGGAAAAAGTAAATGTTATTTTGGGAGGGTTCGTGCTGCCTCGGGTGGACTCGTGCATCGTACGCAGCCAACTTCATTCTATTTTCCGACTGTCGTCCCTAACCTAAAAGCAATTTCCTGAAAAGTCTCGAGTTGTGTATTTTGTATGTACTTTTGTCACTTGGCAAAAGCAAAAAAACACCGTCAGTTTCTCCGAATATACTGTGCTTGGGTTTTTTCACGAAAAATCGGAAATTTTGAAGCCCTCAACTTTATGGGCCAACTATTCAATTGTGAGAACCAGCTTATTATTTCTGCCATCTTATTGGCATGGTTTTGATAATTGCCATTGTCATTGTTGCATCAATCGACAAAAAATCGCCTTCTTTTTACACAAAAAACAGGTAAACAAAAACTAGCACTTTTTAACAAATTATAGAAAAAGTATCGTGTCCCACACATTGAAAAAGCGACGATTTAAAACTTGTGTGATAGCCACCCTCGCTCCGCTCGGGTAGCTAACTTCACACTCGTTTTAAATCTCTCGCTTTTTCAACTTGTAGCACAATATACTATTATATTAGAGCCACTGAGACAGTACAGCACGCCTAGTAGCGCCGTGGCTAGTTGGCGCAGGGCACCCGCGCTCTTATGACCTTCTATCACTCAAACAATACTTTCCATGCCATTTTTGTTTTGGGATGTTTTTCAAGGAAAAAAATCAAGCTTTTTTCTAGCCTAATTAAAAAAATATCAAAAATGCCGCATTGGGAGAAAATCGCAAAAAATGTTTTTTAAAATGAAAAATCAAGGTGAAATCATTTTTTTATCGTTTAATGATTATTTTTATTGTAAACCTTGTTAAAATACCTTTTCAAACCCCTCATAAAAAAGTAACATCGGATTACTGTATCAGGAGTTATGTACAATTGAAAGTTAGCGGTCGGGGTGAATCGTCGAAAATTCGGGCCCCTGTATCTTGACAACCCGTTGTACTAAGCGCGCCCCCTTCACAGAATGTAAAGAGGTCTAGTAGCACTACAATCTGGCGGAGTTTGAATGAGATAGGCGACAACAAAATTTTAGGCGGGGACACTTGGGAAATTTTACCCCATATATGAAAGTAGCTTTACCATCGTGACGGTCGAAAAAAAGTGTTTTGAAGAATTTGCTCTATCAAATAGTATAATTGTGATCTTTGTATCTTTTATAGTATCAATGGAAATATGTAAATAGGACATTCCATTATTTTCGGAGTGACCTACGTAATTTAATAATATTAATAAACTAAGGCTCTTTTTGTTGTTTAAACAATATCCTAATGTTATGTCATATTAGATTTTGGAGAAAAGAGACAAACGACTATTTTTTCGACTCTAATCTACCGATGTCTTTTATTTTCAGATTAACAAGAAGAGAAGCAAATATATCGGAAGAACTTTGAAGCAAAAACTTGGTGCCACGCATAGTCAGGTATTCGTCCACGGAGTACATATAAATATGTAGTTCTATGTAAGAGTCGAACGTTGTACCTTACGTTACGTCGATTCAAGTCGATGTTTGCTTCGACACACTCTCACGCGAAACGTTTACTGTGCAGTTTTCATACTACCAGCTTCTTTCTTACACAGCATGGCCTTAAGAGTGAAAAGGTTGTATCAACATTTCTAGAAGTCACTTAACATTTATTAGGAGAATTATAGGTCCCGAGAAAACAATCAAGCGCGTCCTAAAAATAAAGATGTAACTCTCTCAATCTCTGGTCGAGTTTATACTTACCGATCTTGTATTCAAAGACACTATCAATAGGTCCTTTTGTTACGTTTTACAAAAACGTCTCTTTTTACAAAAGTGTGTTACGTATGAAAGTGAGTGTCGTGTCACCCTCTGGTTAGATCCAATAATACTTCCTTTAAAAAGATTAAAATTCATAGTCAGCCTAATCCAAAAAATGGAAATATGATAATCCTCTCAAAAAAAGTGAGATTCTTTCAATTTCAGAAGTTTTAAATAACTCTAACCATGGTCCAATTTTATTTACTCAGTCTTAATAGAAGAAATCTGATAAAGAGATTTTGAACTATTTTATAAATTGTTAATCTTCGTCCAAATAACAATAATTTTTTTGGATTAGTCTAATGCAAAGATAAAAATGGATGGCCTTTCAGCCTGCTCTTGTCCTCTGCGATACACTCCAAAAAAGAATAATGTGGGACGTTAAGCGTTGAGCCCTTGGCTCCAGCTGTTTTGTATAAAACTAGTCTAAGAGTTACTGAGTACAGTTTGCGGAATAATACGTAGCGTACAATCTGGAACCCTTTGGGCACACAAGTCCTAAAGTTGTCCTATAGACGTCTTTTAGCGGACGCCTTGAGGACGTCCTGAGGACCCTTTAAAGACATGAAAACATCCAAAGGATGTCTTAAAGACGTCAAATCACATGACATAGGGGTACATTCTAAGGAAGTCTCTAGGACGTCCCGGTGCCCACTAGGAAAAGTGCATTGCGTCCCAATGGAAGAAATAAAATGTCATTTGCGATCACGAATCTGACAAAATCGTAACTAGTCCGCGAAGAAAAATAGAGGCGGGCTTTTCTCTTTGTACTGATACCTACTGTCAATCGACAGTACATTCCAAAGTAGGGCGAGAATAAACATTATTTATTATCAGATTTGCTGTACCTAATCGACTGTGATTCTACGTTTTCATTCATCTATTAGGCTCTTTGCCGCGCCAATAAGTATCGAGGCTCTCTGTAAAGATTGAAGGTCTGAAATTCCAAAGTTGAAGAACTTCTACCGAAGTTTTTTTTTTTTAATCAACTGATTAAATTAAAAAAAAATTGTACTCTTTAGTGCTCTCTTTCTCCAAAGCCTACGTTATCGCCAAAGTTGCGCTCTGTTTTAAAATAAAGGGTGGGCGAAAACTCCAGCGGCAATAAAACTTTCAGCTTTTCGTTTCCAAGTAGTGAACGCAGCGATCGTATCTTTTTCCAACGATTATTCACGAAAATGAACCAGCAGCACGTACAAGTCACTAATTCGTAATGTATTACTGGAGTACCAGTGCCTGCAAACTTTGATTCTTAATTTGTGCCATTAATTTAAAAGATGTACACCCCACTTTCAAAGAAAGACAGCGGATTCAAAATGTTTTCGCATTGAACGAAGTACTTTCTCAATTTACGAGTTTTATTTTATAAATGTTACTAGAAAACATTGAAGAATTATTCTTACTTGATATCTGTACTGTTATCTGTACTTTAAATCGCCAAGTTCAGTGTTTTTGATAGATGAGTTGTTTGTGTTTTAATATTTTTAAAATATACTTCAATGCTTTTGTAAACATTTAATAATAATTAGATCATTTCTTTACAAGACTTTTGTTGTTAACATAAGAGGGCGTCCATATATCACGTGACCCTAGGGGGGGGTTAGATAGGCATTGGAGTATATTTCAAGTAATAACAGTGGGGGGGGGTCTCAAAGCCAATACCGTAATATTTGTAAATGATCAGTGATGGGTAAGTTACTTTTAAAAAGAAACTATAGTTATCGTTCCGTTACTTCACGAAAAAGCAACTAATTATCATTACCGTTTAAAAAGTAACTACTTCTTAATTATTTTTGCAATAAAAGTAACTGTTGTTACTTTTGTATTATATATATATTAGAAATATATACTAAGGAAAATAATGAACGCTTATTTCAATCTATATTCTTTGTGCATTTTTAACATCAATAATTGTTCGTAAGCTTCGACGTTCAATCTGTCCCTCCTCGAGTTCAATATGATTCTTGCCGTACTAAAAATTCTTTCGCAGGATGTGCTGCCCGGATAAGTAGCATTGTATCTTATAAACCATTTTTTGAGCCAATTCATTAGGGAGGCCGGGGCGAGATGAGCATAGTTATAATTTTCAGTGCAATATTTGAAATCTATAGTAGTTTTTAAAAATGTAAGTGGTTCTATACATTCTATGAACCTTAATATATCAGTTTCATAAAAGATGAAGTGTTCCAAAAATAGCAATTGCGATGAAAATTATAATTTGTGCACATGTCTCATCTCGCCCCATGCTCTGGGGCGAGACGAGACACGTATTGGGGCGAGATGAGATACCTTACTATTTATTAGTTTTTGTTAATAAAAGATTATTTTTCGTGTTTTTCGTACACATATAAGATTATTTAAAGTATTCTGAGAATGGAAATGAGTATCACCACAAAATATAATTGTTTTCACGATTGAGTAATGTGATTACTTAGGGGAAGGACTTTATAAATATTTGACAGTATAAATGCATTTAATGGTTAATTAATTCAAAATTTTCCTTTATATTATAACTTTTCTAATTTCAAGTTGAATCAACATGTATTTGAAATTTTGCATTTATAAAATATTTCTAAAATTAAAAAAAAAAGAATTGATAAACTGTTTTTATAAAATTCACACCTAAAAACCATAATTTTGCCCTACATCAAAATGGGGATTTTTCTGAAAAATTTAAAGAAATGTTAAATATAAATTTTAGAAGCCTTCTGCAACTTGTCATGGTCAATATAAATGAAAATTTTGTTTTGAATATGCTGAAAAAACAACTCAAAAAATAAAATTTATAATCAAACCCAATTGCAGGTGCTCTGTCACTAGAATTTATTTATACAACAGATTTTACAATAGCAGTCATAGATTCTTCTAACCACGAATGTCAGTTTTTCTTTTGTAAGTTTTCACTACTGCAACTCTCCTTTAAATCTTTATATATTTTCGAAAATTCCACTCAAAACGACTCAAATCTTGTGAACAAAAACTTTTATGCCAGCTTCATAAAGAGGTTATGACAAGCATGACAAGAGCGTCTCATCTCACCCCATGAACCCGCCTCATTCCGCCCCACATCACAATTACGATTAAAACTTCAATATTACCTGTTTTTGTTAATTAATTGTGTATAAATGCGTTAGTACATTCAAGTTCGGTAAATAAACTTCACGACAAACTTTAGTTTAAAAATATTATCTGTTATTTTTAATCATTTCTTTTCGTTCTATGATACCATAGAATAACAGGATTCAGGTTTTGAAATTTTTATCATTTTTATTTTTACTTTATCTACTCTATTTAATTCTTTTCTTTTTTCGAGAAATTAAAAATTATTATTCCTATTATTTCTGAAAAGAACAGCAACAAAAATCACATATTTTGAGAGAAAATGCAGTGTCTCATTTGACCCCGTATGCTCATCTCGCCCCGGTCTCCCTACTTATTTACAAAAGTAACTACATTACCATAAAAAGTACCAATAGTTAAAAGTAACTAGTTAATTTCCATCACGTACGACAATACAAAATGCTATCAAATGAGTTTCCCCCCCCCCCCCTGGGACACCAACCCCCGGATTTTCGTACTGTTAGAAAAGAATAGGTATCTATGAAAAGGTCTTGCAGAGTAGAGTTCAAATTTTAGTTGACCCCCCTCCCTCTTGACGGACTTCGAATTTAGGAATTGGACTGCATGAAATTATGTGAAAAGAAACCGTGCAATAACGATGCTTTAGCAGAAATGGACAGGATGAAAAATCATCCAAAAACAGAGAAAACAAAAAATATATAATTTTAAAAAAAGTCAACAAGCTTTTATTAAATATTTACGTCCCACACTTTTATTTTTAGTTACATTATCATTATTATATAATTTTAATAGAAGTTTTCTGTAAGAAAAAAAGTTTAATATTACGAAGTGTCTCGTCGTCCCGAAATTCGGGATGACTAGTCCAATATTTTTCATAAGCTTGGCTAGTCGTCCCGAATTTTCGGGGCGACTAGTCCATCCCCTTTTTCAACTCTCCTACATTTTCGAGACGAGTAGACACTGCCTTAATATTATATATTAAAACTCCTGTTTAAGGTTCTCTGTCATATTATGTGAATTTTCATCCTTTTACGAACGCTCGTAAGAATGGTAGGGAGGGGGCGGGGTCGAAAATTAGCTAAAAACCGATCACGTGATTTATGGACTCTCCCAATGTTGGTATTGGAAGATTATAATTCTTTCGTAACAAAAAGTTTGTTAGGTATTCTTGAATTATTTTGGATGAAAAATCATGTTGTAAAAAATATGTTTTAAAATCACTATTTTGTATTTCAAACTGTCTTTAAATCATATCACAAAATTGCGGTAATATGGTTTCTCATTGATTAATACTTTTTAATATAAAATATAGTGCCAAATAAAAAATATTGCTAATTCTCAGACGTTAAATTCCTGAAAAAATATGTTTTTGAAGGTCGAAATTATTTATTTTTGTATAAAATCAATCGTGGCCACTATACCCAGAAACCGAGAAGTGGACGTGAATTTTGTTTTGGACCTTAGAGATCAACCTGATTTATTATGTCTAAATATTTTGAAATTGTTTATTTCATTCCAATTTTGCTACTTGTTCCATTACTGATTTTACCAATTTAAGTCTTTTAGAAGTATACAAAAAGCATTGAAGTAATTGAAACATTTTGATTGAGAAATAAAAAACAGTTTTCTGCTTTAAGAAAAAAGCCGTCGATTCGAAAACTTGAAAATTTGCCAAAAGAAAGTGTACGAAAGTGTTCACGATCACGTTAGCTTGTAGGTGACAGTTGGGTAGACATCATTCGTAAGGGATGAATTCTCATGTAAATACTTAAAATAATGCGTATTGTGACACACCGAGCATGTATAGGCTTAGGATCAATTCCCTGATGGAAGTAACATTGTATACCCTGTAATTTCATTCCACGCTAATAATTGAAATAAAGAAATATATTGAAGGTGTTTGGTTTAAAAAATTTCTTTAATGAACATTCTATGATATATTGTGGTATTTTATACAGGCCACAGGCGCAGCAGGGGTATGTCACGCCAGCCATTCCAGTCAGACTCAGTGCTGAGACCGCAAAACTGTGAAGCTGATCGCCTTTCTCTAAAATCTTTGAGAATTTTTGCCTTTTTTTAAGTATATTCTCTCCGTTGGACGCAGGTATTTTACAAGTTTATGTTTTATATTACAAGTTTAGGGATATTATCACAGTTAATAATATGAATATGAACGTAAAAAAACAACAAATATTGTTATCATAAATTAGCCTTTCTTTTCCATTTAATTTCCACGCTGAATAGCTATTTAAGTCATAATTACAAAAACAGATGTATATGGCGCTTTAACATTTTATAAACGTCAATATAATGTAAACAGATCATGAATTCTGATATGGGAGCGTTCACATATTACGTAACATTAAAAGGGGGGAGGAGGTTCATGTTTCGTTACGGTCTGTTATGTGGGGGTGGGGGGGTGTACTTTGACCCGATTACTTAACATTTTTATTTTATGAATTTTCTGCAACATATACTTTGTATATCAAAATTTCTAAATAAATAATTTTACTTCATCATAAAATTTATTTCTAAATGTTTTAAACATTATTGATAGAAGAGAAAATTTAAATTGTAAATGATTGTTTAATAATGGGAAATAATTCTGTTCTTAACATTTCGCTACCATAATTTAATTTGTAAACTTTCTTACGTTTTCAAAGAGATAAGAAAAATTAAATTATCGGCAAAAACTTATTTTTGAGAATTCAAAAAAATTTGAGGTAAACTGAATTTTGCATGGTGTCAAGAGAATGAAAAAATTTTTCTTAAAATTCATGGGTAAATTTTAAATGATTGTTTTGCAATTAATTCTAAGAGAAAATTGAAAAAAATTACACAATTTTTTTAATTAATTCCTAAAATTTTTAAAAAGCGTGTAAAAGAATTTAAAGTAAAATTTGGCAATTTTGCCACATTACATAATTTTAGAAAAAATTTGAGTAAGTTTAAGAGATATTTAGAAGTTTTGAAAGGATTCAAAAATAATTTAAACTTGTAAAGATTTCTTAGGAATTTTGTAAGGTTTTACGAAAACGAAAACAAAATGTTGTAGGTTCTTAGGAAAAATCAAAATGATTTTTTTTATTTTGACAAATTAATTTTAATAGATTATTTAAAAAGATTTCTAAATTGTCAAAGAAGAATCTGAAAGATAACAAGGCGATTTTTTTTAATTTTGCAGAATTTAAAACAAATTCAGGAAAAACTTGAATGATTTTTAAAGATTAAAAAGTTTAAAAATATTAAAAAAAGAATATTCTTAAGATTTGTGTGAAAATTTTGAATGATTTTTTATTTTTTAAAATGAACCTGGAGAGAAAATTGAAAAATGTTTTTAAACATTTCAAACGATTTCCTAAAATTTCGAGAAAGAGTGTAGAAGATTTTAAAGCAAAATGCTTCAATTCGGTAAGATTAAAAAATAAAAAAAAAAATGAGTAAATTCAAGAAATATTTAAAAGAATTGAAGAGATTCAAAAAGAATTTTAAACTTTAAAAGATTTTTAGAAATTTAGATTTTTAAAGATTTCAAAAAAAAACTTTAGAAGCTTTAAAAGAATTTCGAAAGATTTCAAGAGAATTAACAAATTTTCTGTCAGTTACAAATATTGATAGGGATTTAAGACGTTGTGAATATATTAGAAATACTTAAAACCTTGGAAACATTGCCGAAAATTTACCAAATATTTATTGATTTCTTCCAAACTTCTAAAAGTCCTAAACATCTTTTAAAAAGAATCGAACTTTTCCTATTATTTTATAAAATCCTATAAAATGAAAAAATTTTCTTTAAAATTTTCTAGATTCTTTTTTGACACATCTGAAATTTTCAAGCAGCTTTTTTGATTTTCTCAAGAATCTTATAAAAATTATACTTATATAAATTTAAAAACAAACTAATAATACTTATTTTTTTGTTCTCAATACTTAGAATTTAATTTCAGCTCAAATTTAAGTGTTCAAAAACTGTTAACAAATAAATAGTTATTTGAAATTTTTATATTTTATTACTATTATTTTGTATTCTTTATGGCATTAAAAAAAAGTTTAAAATTGTTGATTTTCCATTAGTACTTACATTAGGTAACTTCAAGATTTGTATGAAAAAAGAAATATTGAAAAAGCATTCAGTGTTACATCAAAATATTGTTTTATTTATTTCTAGACAATACTTCATCTTAAAAAACCTTTCTTTTTATTTAGAAAATGTCTATTATGTTTTTAAACATAATACAAAAAAGGTCCAAAGGAAATGTTACGGCCTGTTACATAGGAGGGGGGGGGGGGGGGGAAAAAAGGTCGAAAATAATGTTACGCAATATGTGAACGCTCCCTATTATATTTAAATTTAAACACTGAGTTAAATTGACAACTATAATCATAATAATCGTGTCATACCCCTGATGCGCAGTTAATATGTCTTAAACGAATACTGTCGAACACGAGAAGCGCACCGTATTTTTGGGAATATGTTATCGATTTGAATAATAATTCATAATCCCCATATCATCGTGAGAATAGAATGATATGCAGTTTCAGTCTTACCAAGAGTATATTACAGGTTTTTTAAAAAATTTGTTTAACCTATTTGATCCAACGGCTCTTCTAAACTAGAAAAGATAATTACCTCATTGCTATCTTTTCTCCTCTACATATAACAGTATCTTGGAAAATATTCTCGTATTTACAGCAAAAAAAGGAAATAAACCGTTTTTTTCTTTCTTCTTTTAGACCCCAAATTTACCAAATTAAAAAAAAACGATGGCTTTGAGCCAAATAACAGCTCTATTAGCTTATAGGGAATGTGCGACTGCACATTCGTAACTTGCGCTTGGACTTTAAAAAAAAACATAGCACACTTTTAAAATATATAGAAAATAAAATAATGAACCACTTTTTACGAGGTAAACACAAAAATAGAAAGTAGATGGTTAAAGTGAGTTTAAATGAGAACCGACTTCTTCAGTGTATTCAATGATATGTTTTAAATCGCGAATTTAACGGGGAATACCTAATAAAGAAATTTACAGTCTTTTTGAGCAGTATGTAAGTAAAAACGCAAACTAGGATCTAACAACAAATTCGAAAAAATGTTCCCGGTAGGCTCACTTAGCGGGTAAAAATGTAGCATTTTGCGTCTAGAATTTTCTTAGGGGAGTTATAGTCTATAATCAGCTTCCAAACGCACCTCCTTTAATAAGCGAAATGTTTTAAGGATTGTCACCTCTGCCGTCCCTAGAGAAGTCTTCAACGTTTAGACTTCCGATACCTTCGCTGGTACTACTTTCATCATCGTCTTCAAGATCTTCTTCATCTGAGGAACTACTGAAACCTTCATCAAAGTCAGCATTTGCAGCATCTCCACCTGAAATAAATTAAATCTAGATTAACCAGTTAACTGATAATGACACATATAAACTTTTAAAAACTCCCGTAAAACCCAATGGATTTTTATGAAACTTGGTATCCCCTAGTTCTTTTGGTCACTGGTTACGAATCTGAACTTATTTGCTTGTACCAGTTTTGGCACACAGCGTCTATTTCGAGTCCACCACTTAAATGGTTAAAAAAAATTAAAATTTCTCTAAGAGAATTTCAACAAAATTCTCAGAAATTAAAAGGAAATTAACTCCAGAAATCAGACACGACCAAATTTGCACAAGCACACGCCCAAATATTTCCATTAAAAATAATAAAACCCCAAATAAAGAAAGAGGAAAGAAAATGAAGGCGACATCTAAATCTATCTTTTTTAATTTCGAAACAAAAAACACGTACCAAAATTTAACAATGTTTCGGTGTTAATTCAACACTAGACAATAACAATGAAAGATAAAATACAATATATTATAATTATAAGATATAATATAATCAAGATGTTCTTCCCATGGGCGTTGGCAAAAGACTGAAACTTCATACGTGACACACTGACCCACCCTTATATTGGGAATCGCAGAACAGCGATACGCCATCTGGTGGCGAAAAATATTACTAGTCAAAGTGGGTCGGTTTCAGATACCACGTGCTAATTGTATTGAAAATAGTGAAACGAAATAATTAAAATAGCTGTGATTAAGAAAGTGTCATCAAAGAAAATGCGTTTTAGTTTAGAAATGGATGTTAGAGGAATGAAATTCAGTCTCGAGAAGAGGAAAAGTAAACCCTTTTGTTCTGTGTTTGGCTACTCTAGTAAAGTCTGCAAAGACCAAGAAGTCCGTTTTCATAAACCTCCTGAATCTAAAAAAAGTGATGTATTATTGAAATTGATATTAAAAAAAGGTCAGTTGCAAAGAATTAGAATCTATAAAAAAGTCAATTAACTATTTCAGCAAAATTAATTTCCGATAATCGTGTTTCTATTATTCGGTTTGTTATGAAAGTGCAACCTAACCTAAAAGTAACGAATTTTTTTGTTAAAAAAATAGTATATTATGCACCTTGGCGCATACGATATTTTTTATAACAAATGGATGATTTCAGACATTTCTCGAAATACAGTCGTGATTTCAGTCCATATTAGATTTTCAGTGAAGAAGCATGAAATTCATGTTAACTTATTCCAAATTATCAAAAATTCAATGAAATGTCGGAAATGTTTTTTCAGTGAAGAAGCATGAAATTCATGTTAACTTATTCCAAATTATCAAAAATTCAATAAAATGCCGGAAATGTTTGGTAATTTACGGTAATTTTAGAGGTAATTTATGCTAACTTACCATAAATTGCCAAAAATTCAATTAGACATGTCTATAAATTTGCGGACATTTATGGAAATTTTCGGTCATTTATGGTAATTTTGCAGTAAAATATGGTAACTTACTATAAATTACCCAAAATTCATTTTTAAAAATTTTCGGTCATTCATGGTAATTTTACCGGTAAATGTGGTAACTTACCATAAATTACCTGAAATTAATTTTAAAACATTTTCATAAATTTCCGGGAATTTATGAAAATTTTCGGTAATTTTACAGGTAAATATGGTAACTTACCATAAATTACCTGAAATTCATTTATAAAAATTTCCATAAATTACCTGAAATTCATTTTTAAAAATCTCCATAAATTTCCGGAAATTTATGAAAATTTTCGGTAATTTACGGCAATCTGATCAGTTATATATGGTAAGATTCCATAAATAACCGCAAAATTCTATTATCTGCCACCAAAATTTCCTCACAGTTTTTACGGCGAGCGGGCTGATAATCGTAAAATGCGAGCTCATAGATGTTTAATTTTCATTATTCACCTCTGACGTCATTTTTCAGTCCCTAGGGAGTAAAAAGTAGAGCTTTAGCCCGCTTCATAGGCGTCGAAAAGGGCCGAAATCATGCATGTGTCATACAAAATATTTTTAACAAGGAGATAAAGTGATGATTCTAGCAGTTTATATAATTTTTGTATTTCATACTTTCATGCTTATATATGACATATTTTATGAAATTAAACGCACAATCCAAATAAGACTGCAACAACGTGTTTGCACTTTTTCCCCAATCCAGCTTTGCAACTGCACACTACATCTTTTACGACACCTTGGAAGCTTCTTTCTCCTCTTATTTCATGAGTTTTCTTTACCACAAAATATGACATGTCCAGCATGCAAAACTCTTTTCCCTTCAACAAAATTTCTGCAGGAAGGTTTAGATGCCGTGAACGAAAATAAATTTTAGCGATACTTAGTTTCATTTTTCCTTTGAGATTCACAAAAAACACAAAAAACGGGTCTTTTACCTGTCAGACGTGCAAAAACGACCCACTTACGGCGGCCATCTTATTCATGTGACGTCAAGATTTCGGATCCCAATCAGTGTTGCCAGATTGGTCGAGCATCATTACCGTACGAGGTTCTGTAAATTAACTGTACAATTACCGTACGTGGATAAAGCAATTTACCGTACTGCTTATCGTACTTAATCAACGAACATCGCACAGAATAGTAGTACCCACTGATATAGTCGACGAAATGCGCGCGTTTTTCAAATTAAATTTTTAATCTAATTATTTGCACATTTGTGCTTGCGAATTGTGCGATGTATTGTACAAGCCCCACGACTAAATTTATCATAAAAAAAAAAGATCGTACTCGATCGAAATTTCCGTACAATTATCGAACTTTGTTGTACGGTAATCTTAAGTCGTACATTACTCAAAATTACCGTACATGTACGATAATTACCGTACGTCTGGCAACACTGATCCCAATATGTAGAAAGGCCAAATGCATATAGTAATATTCATGAGTGCGACCGAGACGCTCGTATGCGCCATCTACTAGCGTCTCACTCGCATTCGCGTTTCCCTATGACTACTATCAAATTGTCCTGGCTTACGGTATACCCTCTCATCCCAAACACAATAAACCATGCCCAAATTCCGGAAAGAGGGAGAGGTGAGTTAAAAATCACTCAAAATAGCCATGAGAATTTTTTTTCTCCAAAAATCGATATTTAATTTTTTCTCGCGAACAATGAAAGATATCATAAAAGAGTAAGACTTACTGTCTCTTGGACATTTTAAAACGAAGAATATTTTTTTTAGCATTTCGTCGAATCTTTCGTCGTTTCTAAAAGAAATGCAAAAATTTCATTTTTCGAAGAAAAAAAATACTCGTGGCCACAAAAATGGTTTGGGTGGCATACAACTCAAAGGGTATTTTCCATATATGTACATAGAAGTATCAATTCAACAACAACAAAATGAACAAAAAAAGGCGGGGTTTTTCAGAAAATAGAATTTCAATATTGAATGGCGGCCGCCATTTCGTTAATTGTCAACATTTGGTTAATTTTCTCGTGCATTTGGAAAGATAACAATTAACTTCGCTAGATTCATGAAAGAAAAGTTAAATATCGCAATTAGGACAAAAGTTGAAGGTTTTAAGAAAAAAAATTTGCATTTTTCAAAAAATCAAACCTAAAATATCAAACACATAGTCGTAACTTCGCGAAAATGATTTTTTTCTCAACCCGGTAAAATATGTGTCGTCTTATTTTCTTTAAAAAATAGGCGAATGATTCTGTAACTCGAAGTTGCACTGCCTATCTGATTTGAAATGGATTTGATCTTGATTAAATAGGTTACGAAAACCTTTTTTTGTAGGCGCATGTCGCCTACTTTGAATTATTTTTATTCTTGTAGTTAACTTTTTTTTTAATTTCTAAAAATTTTATTATTTAACAAATTCTTAAGTAATACAAGTTTTAATCTCACCAGCCGCCTCATCCAGCAGACGATAAAGTGGTTGCATATGACCAGCGACATCAATGTCTTGCATCTGCAATATACGGAGCAGCCAAGCAGGAAAACCATTTTGCAAAACATAAATATCATTTTCGTTCTCAATGTCATCTTCTAAAACAGCAATAAGCGGTTGCAGATCATCATCTTCGTCGCCATGCACAGCGATCATATTATTTCCCTCATAGTCTCGATTATTATTTGCTAAATCGCCATTTTCTACCTCAAGCAATTCCAAAAATCCCGGCCTTGGTGCTTCCGCAATACTGGGTGACTCAGAATCTGAGATTCTGTCATGCGCTATACTCGGCAAATCGTACTCTGGTGTCATATCGTGAGCTGAAGCGGAATTAGGGTAGCCAGAATCCATTACTTCCGGAGACCAGCTATTTGGCGGCGTATCTAAAGTTTCTGAAGAAATCGCTTTCACTTCAATCATTTGTGACAAGTCTAGAAAAACAAAACTTGATCGATTTTTATCAATCACCTTTTCAAACTCTGCTTCATTCCTGAGGTTTTCTAACGCCTTTGCACAAATTTCTGACTTTGGGGCTATTCCTTTGGCTTCGATAGCTTCAATCGTTTCCGTTGGGTCAACATTTCTATAATTTCTTAACTCATTTGAAATATATGTAGACTCTCTGTGAACTCCGTCGTTCACTGGCGTCCTTTCAGCAATTTTAAAAGATCCTTGTGAATTTCTTGATTTATCTAAGGAGGTTTTGCTATTTGCATGCGTTGAGTCGACTACGCTCTCTTCATCTTCAAAGTGTTCACCTGAGGCAGCTACATCATTATCGGTTACAAGCGATGATTTGCACATGGAATTAACTTCTTCAGGACACCACCTTTCTATGGAAGGTGACGATGTACTGGCGATGCTGAAATTCTGCAAGGCCGCCTGGCTAGTGCTTTGCAAGGGGTTATCACTACTCACCAATTCAGGTATCGCCATTCCTGAAAATTAAAATTTGTTAAATAAGCACTGGATTTGGTCATAAATGGTTAAATTATCAAATTTTCAATTCTTTAGACTTTGAATTAAAAATATTTAAATACATTTAAAATATTCCTAATTCTGAGGAGAGGAATTTTTAAAAAACAACAATTTGTGTATTATTCAATTCTAAATACTTCATTGAAGTAAATGAATTTTAAAAAGTATTAGGAACTATTTGAATTTGAAAATTTTCAATTCAAGATTGTTCACTTTAAAAGAGCTTCAAGTATACCAAGCTTTTACTTATTCAATTAATCAGAATAGCGACTTTTTTTAAATTTCTTTAAGCTTTTGAAACTGAAATTTGTTTTTTACTTGAAATATTCGAAACTAAACTGTAAATTAACGCATTAAAAGTGAAACTCTTCTGAAATAAAAACATTTACTTTAAGTTCAAATATTTAATAGTGTAAAATTACAAACTGGAAGCCATATAATTTGAATAAGTTTAATTCTTCAAGGAACTCAAAATTAGATACTCTTTGGAAATAAACCATTCAAAATTTTATAATTTCCAAGCTTAGTAGCTTTCAAAATTAAATAAGGTAGAATTGGAGGGGTTGCAAAAAACTCGAAACAAACAGTTACGACTTCTCGAACAACCGAAAATAAACTTTTTTTCAAGCTGAAAAACATTTAAGATTCGAGCTAGGCGAAAATGTCCGAGAATTCGAACCCGATCAAAAAAAGTCGATCCGACTTGCACTTTTGCGTTTTTTGCACTCCCCTGACTAAGACTTGAATATTCAAAACTGCAAATTTGAACAATTCTGGAAATGAGCATTAAAAGCGGTATTTTGTCAAATTTATTATTTAAATAATTAAAATTTAATAATCATAAAATTGTGCCGTATACTTTTCAAAATTCAGCCATTTCAATTGCAATTAAAAAATGAAAACTTACGAAATAGAGCAATGAAAATTGTAGCGTTGTAAATCAAAAATTCATCATTCTGAAATTGAAACCATTCAGAATTTATAATGATTCAATCCGAATTTATTCAATTTTTAACTTTTTAAACTTACAATTGTTTAGCTATCAAGGGTTCAGACTTCAGTTTAGTTTTTGTAAAATCATCTATTATTATTTTTTTTCAAGTTTGAAGAATTTATATTCATAATTAAAAAATTCGAACAAATTATTCAATTTTAAACGGTCTTATTCTGCTTTAGAAAAAAATCGTAATTTTGATTCAATCTTCATAGCTTCTTTTGTGCAATGAAATATTATCTACCTTTTCTTTTTTGGTTCTTATCAAAACACAGTTAAACTTAAATGAAATAAATTTTTAATTAATTAATTACGAAAGATCTAGCTACCCACCTAATTATCTTGTTGAAAAAATATATATTCAAATAGAATTTGAAATAGCAAAATAAGCCATCAATGATGAAGATTGAATCAAAATTCTCAGTTTCTTTTAAGCAAAATAAAATCTTAAATGACCAATGTTAAATAAACAATTACAATTACTAATTGAAAACTGCACAACTCCAGGTGATATCAAGTGACTTTAAAGTTAATGGATAGGGTTTTAAATTTTAAAACATACAAATTATGACGAAGATAATTAAAAAATTGTTTATTTTGATCGTTTTCTTTTAAAATAATTGCTTTTTAAGGTTTTTAATTTGTTACGGAAAACTTATAATTCTAACTGTAACGTCTGTAGAAGAACACGTTACTTTCGAACACTGAAATTTTAGTACGTAATCATATTTTTATTCAATCTTTTATTCTTTAAAATTACCTTCCCACATTTCGGCTTTACTCAAAATTTCCTTTCCTCTTCTAAGATGTTCATGCCTCGTATACTTCCTCTTCAACCCTACTGCGGATCTCGGCGAACTAGCAAATTTGGGTGGTGTATTCAATGCGCTGCCAGAAAAACTAGTCGAACTATCATCCACTCTTGGTTTTTTAGTACAAATACTTAGACCATTGCTGGAAACTAAATCCTCATACACTTCCGCACACATAATCGAATCATTCGTTGAAGAAATTCCGGAAATCGTGCTCTCAAAAGATCTATTGCTCAAATCTTCGAAGCACGTGTTCGAATTTTCATTGCGAGAAGGTTCTAAGTACATGCTGCACAAACTTCCCAATTCATCAAATACACCCTTTCGAGAAATCATCGCTTTCTTTGGCGCCTTGCGATGCGTATGTCCAGGCGAGTTTCCACTGGAAGAATTATTCTTAGACCGATCGTTAGATGAATGAAACTCGAAGTCTGTCTCGGTAAGTTTCTGAGAAGACAATTCAGTTTTGTGGTTGAGGATCTCTTTAAAGCTAAAGGTCAGAGGATTAGGGTTTTTCATCACGTTAGCAGTATATTCGGTCTGTACTGGTAAATCGTGATAGGAGGAAGACGTCGCGGGACCTTGAATTGCTTTAAGCTCATCTTTCATCTCAATACTTTCTTCTATAGTAACGTCGGAAATATACTCTCGATTTTCAATAGCATGCTTATGCCTTTCGATATTTTCTTCCGAATGCACAGGTCTTGTAACATCCGTACTTAAACTACTGGCTTCCTCTTCAACTGTTAAATCCACCTGCAATGGATCAAGCGGAATGGAAGGCTCTTCATCCCAATTTTCTCGCTGAATTACCATATCTACAAGTTTCTCGGCCGAATAATGGGCAGGCGGTCCTGGATCAGCATCCCAATCATCCTCGATGAGTTCGTAATCGTTCCATATTGAATCCAAATCATTCCAGTTTTCTCTGTCGGAACTATTTTCAGATTCTGACGGTTCTGGAATTAAGACTACTGGTCCATCGTCTCGATGGACGACGGTCCATCCATTTTGCTCTAAGAGGTCTTTTAACGAATCTAATGTAACGTAATACTTTTTTAGTGGATCTAATAACTTCTCCAGTGGCACTTCATCTGTGAATTCTAAACTGTGCATAGAATAGGAACGTATATAGTAAACAGTATCGTCTAATACTTTCTGTTCATCGGAGCGATTATCAACATGGAAGGGATATTCGTGAGTAGCTACAACTTTGAAAAGACCCTCAGCACCTGGGAACACGTTTTCGTTTAGGTCTGAATGCCGGTGGAAAATCGCCATTTGGGAACAACACCCGAGATCTTCTGATCCAGGGGGACCTTTACAAATTCCACTGAATGAAACTTCGTACTCTGGAAATCTGGAAACAATATTATCTGCCCTGAAAATGAAATCGCATGTAAGATTACGTATTCTGATTATAAATTTAAATAGGAATTAATTAGAATACAATTAAAGTCAAACTTAATAGTAAAATTAAATTACCAATCATGAAACTGTTCTCTCGTCCATTCGAATTTGTGGTCCCAGTGCCTGAAACCGGGCTTTTTGAACAAAACATTAAACTCGAAATTCGGTGTAGTCATGATCGCTATTTGAGGTTTGATGTATCCAAAAATATTATAAGGTAGATCTGTCAAAGTGTCAGGATACAAATGCTCTATTCTGAAAAAATGCAAATAAGATCATTATTATGATTATTTAAAGTTTTAAGAATGTCTTATGCACGCATTACGACTTACAGTTCTATGCATATTACGGCGTCGGTTTTTTCCAGTAATTTATCGTTATGCGTTACACTTCCTTCGATAATGCGGATGATTAGAGGTGCATCTCTGGTGTGTAAGTAATCGACGTGCAAAGGAGCTGCTTTATTTTGTGCAAATTTTAAGAGCTCTTTGTCCAGATCTACGCAGAGAATCTCTTCTACTCCTGGTGTATTTTTTAAATATTTCACAAAAGCAAGTTCTGCACAACCAAAATCGACAACCTGCAAGAATTAACCAATTTTTCCAAATATATTCATTATAGAATGGAATATTCCAAAGAATAATCTTGAAAAATAGAATTTAAATTTTGCAAGATATTTGTTTTTAGTTTTTATTTTATAATCTATATTTATAATTGTCCAATTAGGAAATAGTTTAACTAATTTCTTATCCACCTGTGTACCATTATTTTTGGTTCAGACAATAATAATACTACTTTTTATGTAAAGATGAATTGATAATTGACTGGAAGTGTAAAATGCTTGAAAGCAATAAATGTTTAAATGTTTGAGAGAAATGAAGATTCTGCAAATTTGTGTACGAATAATAACCAGAATTTTGTAGTACGAGTAGACACGGCATGTCTTTTCTAAATTGTACAGGGCAAAATGCATACAAAGTGGAACCTATCAAATGTAAGATTCTGAAATCTAAAAGTCATCTAAAAATCTAAAAATAAAGAAGCCTTTTATCGGAAAATCATTCTTTTCTCGCCTTCTCATACATCCATTAAAAAATCACATTCTAACCTCTAAATTGACCAATTATTTCCGAATTTCCAATAGAAATACATTTCTAATAACCCCATTTTGATGAAAATTGGAACTAAATATAGACAATTGTTAGTTTGTCAACTTCTAAACATGCAAACTTGAATACAAATAAGTAAAAAATCATAAGTACCTTGCGAAGCTTTCCTCTGTACCGGGCTTCCTCGAAGACTGCTTGAACCGCGATATATCTCTGAATATATGCGGGGGGAAAGAATGTAATTTTACTTTCCATGTCTACTTCATCGTCTGAAGTATCCCCTGGTGGTTGAGCAAGCTTTCCCATCGCGGAATTTCGGTCCTTTGAAGGTAAATACATGACTCCACAACATTCTGTGTTGGCGATATCGAAGGTTTGCGTTTTTTTGCAACAATTGTACCGCGTGTATATCAGTTTTCCAAGCAGATAAAAGACGTGGAAAAGTACAATAATCATGACAATACTGCAAAAACGAATTCACATTTCCGTAAATCTTTTTAAAAACGCACAAGTAAAGGCAAATAAGCCTCTCTGCAATTTCGTCGAATTCTTCTGTTCTTTACTTTTTTTCTGGAGTTGTTATTATTTTTCTTGTGGGGCCGGTCGATGTTCGAATGTTTTTGGAACGTTTTCGGTTTCCGTTGGACTACGCACAGCAGAGAAGGCGCCAATGAGGTTCATGATGCAAAACTAATCTTAGGTGGCAGCACCGAGCTGCAAAAACAAATTTCAAGAAAAGAAATTTAGTTAATACGTACAAAGTGCCATTTATACCCTGTAAACATGAAAAAATATATTTTTAAAACTCTTTTTATCAATATTTATCATATATCATTCGTAAAAGGTTGATAAATCCTTTTCTGACTGTCACATGCAAAGTGAGATTAGGTTTACTATAGTTCACCACACGAAGTACGTGGTTCACCATATATCCGATTGTATGTATAATTTCCACTAAATAAAATAGACCATTTTACCTATCGGAAAGTTTACTGCGCATGTGCAATATACTTTCTGTTGTACCCAGTTGTTGCGATCACTTTTGCTCGTTGAACACAGTGAAAACAATTTTCTTTAATTTTTAAGCAATTGTGACAAGTTATCGAACAAAAATTTCA
>CAKNYM010052150.1:161330-199925 GCA_932195095.1 Andricus curvator | reverse complement strand
TTGTTTAAGGCAATAGGACAAAAGTTACAAACGTTTGAAAGTAAAGCTTTTCTTAAAAAACACAAAATTGTACCCCCTCCACTTTGATAAATAATTATCAAAATGAATTAATTTTTGGTGTGAGGAGTACTATCTAATAGAACTACAATTGGGCCAATTTTTAGCCCGATCGGACAACTTTCATTTTCGAGGTGGGTACACTTCAGAAATTATGCCCCATAAGTTTGATACTTTTCTTCTGATGTTAAACAAATTTCTATTTGATTAAACAATTTTTATTTGTTCAAGCAGTGTTTTTTCTCGAAAACTTTAAAAAAATAATATAAAATGGAACACATAAAATTATTTTTCTGACTGTATAGTGTATAGAAAGAATATATTAACGATCTTTTAATTGTTCAAACAAATTGAATTTGATTCAATAATTATTTTTCTCGAAAAATATTATTAAAATTGTATTTCTTCTTTATTCATAATGTGGCCCTTAAGGGTTTACATGACTTCCATTTCTTACAACACTTCCTTTTACATGTTTTATAAAATCTTATCCTTACTATTTAAAGTTATTTATACCTATTTACAGAAAATCTTATATCTATATCCTTATTTCTATTTTTTGACGATAGCGCAATTTGGGACGTCTTAGCGAAGGAGTGAGCGAGTGATCGAAAGCGAGAGAGAGAGAGAGAGAGAGAGAGAGAGAGAGAGAGAGAGCGCGAGCGATAACACAAACGCATCTTAATTTACTTATGCTATTACATAATCATTACACCAGAGACTCGATAGATGAACAATCTCGGGGGTTGCCTGAAAATAGCCTTGTTCATATAACGCGTACAGCGAAACGTAAACAGGCAGGGCCGCCTGAACCGTTTCCATAATATTGCGCAATCTACTTGACTGAGTAGTATAGACTATAGTGCATGCGTCCCTTCAGAGGCGGAGTCGCAAGCGTCTCTCGCCCTGCCCCCTGAGAAACTGCGGGGACCAGCAATTCTAGGAATTCATATAACGCGTCCGATCGCGCGTTCAAATAGCGAGTCTCTGGTGTACTTACAAATCTTTACGCTTCTAATTTAAGCAACTTCCGTTTCCTTTTTCTGTCACTTCTCTTGTACCTCCATTTTGCCATTTTTTGCATCAATTTTTTCATTCTTTCTCATTCGCTCCCCTAGCACCCTCTAAATGATTCTGAGGAGTGGTCAATTCTGCTAAAAACTTTATGTCATTGTTTAAACAATTAATTATATTTTAATTTAAAATTACCTTCAAGTTGAGTACGGAGAGTTTACATCTTTTTTGACATTCCTTATATGCTATTCTGTGTGTTCCATTTTATATTATTTAAAAAAAAGTTTTTATAAAAAAACTGCTCAAGCAAATGAAAATTGTTTAATAAAATAGAAATTTGTTAAACATCAGAAGAAAAGTATCAAAGTTATGTAAGTATTTAACAATAAGTATCATAGGATCCCAACTTGAAAAAAAGTGAACATTTATGGCTCGATTTTAAGAAATTTCAAAAATAAACAAAAATTATTTTTTAGATGATCACATGTTTTTTTAAATCTACTACTCCAAACAATGACCAACTATCACCAACATTTGGACAATTAAAAATTGTTTAAAAAGTCATGAAGGATATTCAAATTGTCCATTAGTAATTATTTTTATTAAAACAGAAGGCAGAAAATGCTGAAAATTAACGATAATACGTAAAAATGTAGTTTATTTTTTATTTTTGCGTTATATTTAGGGCGTTGTGGGTGAGTGGAGGTTGGGGTTTTATTTCTTAGAAACTCCTCTTCAATTCCTGAAAAAGTTTAAAAACTTTCGATCAAACCCGGAAGTATCAGTCCAATTTTTCGAAAATCCAAAACATTTCCATGTTAAATATATGTGGGATTTTCAAGTGCTCGATGGCACGTTTTTTATGAAAGAATTTCAAAGAAAAAAATACGGATTTTCTTTCTCCAGAACTAGAAACTTGTTGGAGGGGGGGGGGGGGGCCCTGGCCCACTAGAGTAAAAAAATGTGCAATGCATTTTTAGGTTCAAGTATTTTCAGATTCAAGTATTTTTTATCTGGAAGTATTTTTTTAACTTGAATTTTCAAATAAATTATTTGTAGTAGCTGCTTTTGTTTTTACTTTCCTTTGAATTTTGGAGCTTCACAATTTGATCAGAAATCACAAATTAATTTAATAATTTAAAAAAATTTAAATTTGAATATTCAAACTTTTTAAATCCAGCTATTTATTAAATGTGTAAAACAAAAAAAAAAATATATATATTCCTCAGTTAGCCCTGGTGAAACAGTTGGGATGAGATTTTGTCGATAAAATTCCAGCGATTCAATGGCTCAATTGACTAGGGTCTGCGGCAGATATTTAGGTTAAGACTCAGGTTTAGGTAGTTTAGGTAGGGTTCGAATCCCCGGCGGGTGTGATTTTTCAAAGCGTTTGAGCGTATGATTTTGTTTGTAAGTAAACGTGTGTGCAATTGTATAATTTCAAAAATAAATTAAGTTCAGTGACCATATATAAAATTTTTTTTTGCAAATTATCATTATATTAAATCATTTGTTTCGAACTGCTATGATGTACCGAATAGATTCCGGCTAGAGCCGGATAGGACCTAGATAACTTTTTCCAAGTGCCCCGTACATGTTCCAGATACGAAATTGTATGCCGATTAGATCCCGGCTAGAAACGGATAAGACCCAGATAGAATTTTCAAGTGCCCCGCATAGGTCCCGGATAGACGCGCATACGAAATTGCATTGCCAAATAGATCCCGGCTAGGACCGGAGAAGACCCGGATATAATTTCTAAGCGCCCCGTATAGGTTCCGGATAGACCCGGATACGAAATTGCATTGCCGAATAGATCCTGGATAGGGCCGGAGAAGACCCGGATAAATATGTCCTAGCGTCCCGTGAAAGTCCCGGATAGACCCGGATACAACCCGGGGACAAAACTCGTAATTCACCCCGGATATAGTCCCGAGTCTATCCGGGATTCTATCCGGAACTTTAAGCAGGGTTAACACCTTGGCCGCACTCTCAGCGCGTTAGTTGCATCAGCTTGCGTCATGCGTCCAAATCCAACAGAAATGATTCATGCAGCCCTTTTAGTGTCGAAGGCCACTGCGGGGTATGCCCGAAACCGTGGGCAAATCCAGGTTCCAGTGTATTTAAAGATGGTTTAATTAGTCAGAAGTATTGGGTAAAGACGATGTTAGGGTATCGTGCCATACCTGACGGCTCAGCTGACCCTTCCTATTGTCAGGCGCTCGGACTCGAGCTCGCTGTCCAGCGGGGCGATATGGTGCTCAACCGGAGGCTACTGTGTTACGTTACCTTATGAACTCTGTTCCGCACCACCATGGAGGTCGTGTCGAAGGCGCGTTTTTTTACGTATGCCTTGCTCCTCTAACGTTTAAAATTATACTAATTGCAAAGTGATTAAGCACTCAAGTCAAATCGTCCTCATATCCGCTCTTCGTTAGTCTTACGGAAAATTCCGTAACGTCAGACAGTTCTTAAATTTTAAGGTTTAAGAATATTCTGGAATTTATAATGTCTGAGAAGTAACTTTGATACAGAAAAAACGCATGTTTCAATGGCAAGTAAAAAGGCCGTTTCAATTTTCAACAGTTGAAATACTCATCAGTTGGACATTCAACGGTCGAAAATTAAAGAAAATCGTGAATTGAACTTTCAACAGCTGTATTTTCAACAGCTTGATGATTAACTGTAGAACACGGAAGAAAATTAAATTTTTTATTTATTTCAATTTTTAGCAGCTGAGAATTTTTTAGAAATTTCAATTTATTTTCATTTTCAACCACTGAAAATTTAAAATCAAATTTTCAGCAGTTAAAAATAAAATTTTAAATTATCTTTAATTTGAAATTTCCTAAAACTTTTCAAAACCTTGACAAAACTTCAAAATTGTATTTCGAAATCTTCAGAATTTTCAAAATTTTCAATAACTGCTGAGTACATTTTAAAATGATTCAAATTTTTCCCAAAACATTAAAATCTTGAAATGAAATGTGCATTTTTAAAGACATTCTTCAGTATAATAGGTGCTGAGATATCTACGCAGTAGCATACGTTATAAAATTATCCAAAAATTGTAGTGTCGGCTGGTTTAAATGGGGACTTGATTTAAACGTACCAACGCAACATAATACAGTAGCCTCCGGTTGAGCATCACATCGCCCCGCTTTGCAGGGAGCTCGAGTCCGAGTGCCTTACAATAGGAAGGGTCAGCTGAGCCATCAGGTATGGCACGGTACCCTGACATCGTCTTTAACCAAAGTATTTATTTACATTTTTTTATCATGAAGCATATATCTTTAGTTTTGAAATTTAAAAATAGGACTATTTCTTATTTTTGAACAGGAATGGTATATTTTGATCCAGCTGACCTCAAATGGATGCCTTATGTAAAATCGTGGCTTCAAAAAATACCGGAAAATATTCTTAATGAAACTTTACGCCAAGAACTTTTACTACTTTTTGAAACTTATGTAGACGATGGACTTGCGTTTTTTAAAAAGAATTGTGACCACGCTATAGCTCAGGTTGAAATGAATTTTATAAAAGAAATCCTTTAAATTCATTCTCATAATATTTTTAAACGATCTATATATTGTATTATATTATAATTATTATTATACTGAATTAACTCTGAATGATAATTTATATTTTCAATAAATAGGTAGATATCGGTAAAGTAAACATGCTCTGTGCTCTGATGGAAAGTATTCTTTTAGAACCAAATGTGATTGATAAATCTGCTGAAATAACAAAAGTGAAAAGCTTCCTTACTCAATCATTTATCCTATCATACATTTGGGCGATTGGTGGCAACGTGATTGACACCTCACGAGAAGCTTTTGAATTATTTGTAAAAGATCATTTTGATGACAATCCTCTTTCTCGGTATTTATAAAAATTATTACAGTTTTTACAATTATTATTAAAATTTTAATAAATACCAAAAAAAAAAAGATATTTTTATTCTGCGAAATGATAATAATTTTTTAGTTTGCCTGCCACTGGAGATTTATGGGATCTCTACATGAATGTAAAGACACGAAGATTAGAATTATGGGTAAAACTTATGCCCTCGTTTACATATGACAAAGAAGTGCCATTTTTTGAAATTCTGGTACCCACTGTCGACACTGTAAGATTTGGGTTTCTGATGCAGAGACTTATAAACGTCAATAAAGCAGTATTCTTCACCGGTGGAACTGGTCAGTAATTTCATTAACTGATTTTCTTATTCAGAAATAATTAATAATAACTCAGTCCATTCCCTTTCTTACCCAATCCCCCTTTTCCCTCTTAAATTAAAAAAAAAAAACTTGAAATACCTAAAATCGAGAACTTTAAAAGAGATTCTTCTTGAATTTTTTATACCAAATTCAAATATTTTGTAAATTATTTATTTGCTAATTTTGTAAATTTGAAGGACATTAAGGTAAACGTCCCAGTAATCGCCACCATAAGGGATTTCATTGACTTCAAATATTTAGAAAATTGTTTTGGAAGGATTAGTTAAAAAATTATTGGTACTGATTGAAGCATTAAACATCCTAGAATATTATAAAAATTGGTTTTACATTATATTTAATATTACTTCTTATTGATATACAATTAAAAGTCAAAAAGCACCGATGTCCCAGTCACCGCCATTTCCGAATCTGCCATGTACTAGTAATCGCCAGTCGTTTCCCAGTCTTCGCCGAAAAGGTTAAGTTTTCTTGAAATCAGTTTTTAGTGATTTGGACGTGTATTTCAAGTGTATCTTTGTATTTTAAGTATACTTTAATTAAATGAAAGATGTATTGTTAGTTTTATATTGATTGAGAGATTGAGGCCTCCGAGATGAAATCCGTCGAAACATAACCTCAAAATCGAATCTTCTGATAGTTCCAATACGTCTGATGGCCATTATAATAATTAATCATAATAAAAATGAATTTTCTTTTAAAATTTTAGTTTTTATTTCAATTAAAAATATTTTCGAATAAAATTAATATTTTATTTATAAGAAATAAAGTGGTCTCAAAAATAAATCGAAGTAAATATTTATTAGAATTTTTATCACGATAAGTGATAACTACAATGATGAAATTCTTTTATAATACTGAATATTATAATTAAAAATTATTAACTTTAACTTTAATTGAGTTGTATAAAGTCATATAACCTAACTTTGTTCTATAAAATGGCTAAGTACAACATAATTACATGGGATGCAAAAATTTACACACTGGTAATTTGTATAATTATCTTTTTTGCAACATAACTTATGAATGACGAAATTTGATAAATTGCAGTGACTAAAAAAATGATGTGTATTTGGAGGTTATGTTCTGTTTACGTTTGTCAGAACATTAAAACCACGAAGTAGTATAAGGAGATCCAACTCTAATATAAGGATACCCCCCATTTTTCCGTGCCCACATCCTATAGCATATCCACAGCATACCAGATTAAGTATTGTAGCGCCTCTCATGAGTAAATTTGAAACTGTTGAAAACCAACGGCAAAACCTATGTTATAACGGTTTTCCGCAAGAGGCGCTAGAATACGTTATCTGAAGTGCTATAGGATGTGGGCACGGAAAGATGGGTGTACAATTTTCCGAAATACACCATTGAGTTGGATCTCCTTATACTACTTCGTGATTAAAACTATCAATAATTATATATCTGTTACACATTTTTCTTTATATTATGCAGTATAGATTAATTTTAGCTAATAAAAAACTACTCAATAAATATTAACTTCACTAAAAAATGATAATAAACTAAAAAATTGCTTATGAAATCACTAGTATAATAGTCATGCCAATATTTTACATCACCTTTTTTCAGTTTTAAGCACTAATTTATATTACGATCACTTTTTACGCAGTAACAAGTCAGTTCTCCGATTTCATTTCACGCCTTTTTGAAATTAATTAAATCATTATTTGTGACGAAATATGGAAATAAAATTTTGACAGATTCGTCCCGCGATTACTCGAGCAACTATGCTTTTGAAATGTCCCTATAATCGCGCCCGATATTTCTCGAACGGGAAGGTACTAAATGAAGAATTTGCTTAATTTTATGAAACAAAAATGATCTTTCATTACAAAAAAATAATTTTCGTCCCGATCAAGTTATTTCTTGACATATTAAAAGCTTAAACAAAGAAACGTCTTTCATGACCTAACTGTTAAGCTATTTTCCACGTTTCGTGATTCATGGCCACCGGCAATACAAATCAATTTTTTTTACCCATGTGCACTATTTGTACAAATAAACTAATTTGGTTTCCATAACAAGCACTTTTCAAACTTACTTAAAAATATTTTAGGAACGTATTTTAATGCGGAAAATACTTACTTCTGGCGTTGACACTTCAAAACTGGCGATTACTGGGACCGCGGGGATTACTGGGACGTTTACCTTATGGGCAGCGAAGAAATCGCTAACGATTAAATCGAGAAACTAATTCCGAAAGATAAATCAATTCTGTATTTGCAAATCGTAAACATCTTTCTCGAGGTAATAGGCTTCATAGGCCAAAATGCTCTAAAATTCCTAAAAACAGTGGAAATAAGGAGCTTTTTTGGGAAAATAGGGGAATAAATTATTTTAAATAAAATGAATGTAGGTACTAATATTAAATTCAAATTAAAGTGCTTTGAATCCCTAATATTTCAAGTAAAAGTATTGCACTTTCAACAAAACAGATGTATTATTACAGTACACTCCCGGTAACTCCCAGTCTGACGGGGCTGTAGGGGAGTATAATTCCAAGAATTCGGCACTTATTGAGTTCACCCACTCTGCTCCGTCGTATAACGACGCTGCGTTCGAGCTCGCACTTTGGGACATGCGCAGAGACTCGCAGCCGCTCGCAGTCGCTTAAGTGGGAGTCACAATGAAGTGTGCGTTAAAATACGTGTGGAGGAGAAGTGGCAAAAAATGGAACTTACGGAGCTTGCAGTTAGCGAGAGTGTACTGTAACCAAATAGTTGAATTTTCATCCAAAAGGATAAATTTTCAACCAAGAAGATTAATCTTCTACCAAAAAGACGATTTTTCAATCAGAGAGATGAATTCTCAAAGCAAAATGTAATAGTTGATATTTTAACGCAAAAAGATGATAATTTTAAATAAAAAAATAGAATTCATACAAAAAAGACCAGTTTTTAACAAAACAGTTGATTTTTCAACCCAAATATATAAATTTGCAACAAAAAAGTTAATTTTGAACTAAAATTATGAATCTTCAACAAAAAAATGAACTTTTAAGAATGTAGTTTAACTTTTAACCGAGTAGTTGAATGTTCAACCAAGAATAAAATTTTATTTTTGAGTAAAAAACTGTTGAGTCCATCCAGAAAATATGAATTTTCAACGAAAAAAGTTCAATTTTAACCAAGTGGTTGAGTTTTCTGCCAAACTGTTGAATTATCGAAATTTCTGTAAAACAAATTAATTTTGAAACCAAAAAAGTTAATTTTCAAAAAAATGTTAATTTATAACGAAATAGTTGAATTCTCAATCCAGAAAGACAAGTTTTCATATAATATTTTGAATCTTCATAAAAAATAATAACAATGTAGTTTAACTTTTAACCAAGTCTTTAAATTTTCAACCAAGACAGATTTGAATTTTAAACAAAAAATAGTTGAATTCATCCAGAAAATACGCATTTTCAACAAAGTAGTTGATTTTTCCATCAAAATGGATATACATATATCAGTCAAGAAAGAAACAAAATGCAACCAAGTTGTTTAATTTTCAAGAAAAAAAGATGACCTTCCTACAAAACAGATTAGCCAATACGCAAAATTTCGCAAAATCTTCCACACAAAAGTTATAGATCTCATCGAGATACACATTTTTTGTAACATAAATTTTTTTGAAAGAGTGATAGTTCTCGCGAAAATTAGTGATAAGTCGATTTAAAGGAAACCCCGTAAAAATCATGGCTTTTTGCATTTATCTCAGCCAATACGCAACATTTTTCAAACAAAAGTTGTAGATCGTGCTGTGACATTTTTACTGTTTTTTTTTAAATGTCGGATTCAATTGACCCAATTATTTCAATTGTTATGAAGAATTTTTATCTTGGCATTAGGGTCTTATGAATATATTTGATTAAAAAACGTGCATTTCATAAAAGTTAAATTGGCAAACTCTCTCCCTATCCGTCTCCCTCTCTATTTCTCCGTCCGCCACTCTATCAGCTCCCTCTCTGTGTGTTCTTCCCGTTTCGTTGTAAAAGGTGAGGTGATTGCGGGTGAAGTGAAACACTCCGTAATCCCACAAACACAATATTCACAAACTTCACAAGCACGTTGAACATAAGCACACACTTTTATAGTTTGAAAGGAAGTTAATAATTCCAAAAACAAAGGCAAATAAGCGTAAATTCAAAAACAAGTTTCTGAATAATATAAGAAGTTAGTGTTGCGACGTAAAAGTAGAGACTCAAATGTCTGGTGATGGAAATGTGTCATATTGCTGGTAATATTAATGCGGTCAATTTGAGAACTGACGTAGTAAACCTTTCAAAAATATATTTAACCGTTGTAAAGAGGAAAAAAATCTGAAAACACGTGCTGGCTACGGTCGCTATGCGGTGGAGTCGAGGGTGGAGTGACCCAGAGACCGGGCCCCATGTTGTCATTCAGTATTACTACCACAGCCCTTTAAAAATTAAAGTATGTTTCTTTGCATTTTCTGAAGTCGATAAACTGTAGTACCTCTGAAAATGTTCTTTCAGTTTTCTTCGTGATTTTAAACAGAGCGGATGTCTCTACTTTTACGTCGCAAAACTAACTTCTTATATTATTCAGAAACTTGTTTTTGAATTTACGCTTATTTGCCTTTGTTTTTGAATTTATTAACTTCCTTTTAAACTATAAAAGTGTGTGCTTTTGTTCAACATGCTTGTTAAGTTTGTGAATTTTGTGTTTGTGGGATTATGGAGTGTTTCACTTCACCCGCAATCGCCTCACCTTCTGCAATGAAACAGGAAGAACACACCGAGAGTGAGCTGGTAGAGAGGCGGAGACAGTTTGGCAGCCTAGCCAGATGCCGCCATTTTTGGAAGGGATGCCATCCTTGTTAGTTGAGGTTTTCTATAGTGTACTATATATATATATATATATACTTACTATATATCTATAGTATATGTATAAGAAAACTGAGCCAATTAGGAATAATGACACTCGGTTGCCACACTGTCTCTGGACCCTCTGTAGGCGGAGTGAGAAACAGAGAGGGAGACGGTGAGAGAGAAAGAAGCTATCCGTGGCCGAAACATTTACCAATTTAACTTTTATGAAATGCACGTTTTGTAATCAAATATATTAATAAGACCCTAATCCCAATATAAAAATTCTTCATAACAAAAGTTGTAGATCTCATCGAGATACAAATTTTTTGTTGCATGCGTTTTTTCCACGAGTGATAGTTTCCGAGAAAATTAGTGAAACATCAAACCGTCAGCTCTTTCTTTAGTGTTCAGTACTGCGGCGACAGGCCTTAATTGGCGACGAGATACCGTAAGTAACGGCAGCAACCAACGTCTCCAACGTCTCATGGGAGCCCCTGTCACTTGTCACAGAAATAATGTTAATCAAACCCATACCTCTTTCCAACGTCTCATGAGGGGCGGGAAGGCACCCCTGCGATTGATTACAAATATAATTTTGGGCAAACATATACCATTTTCCAAGGGCGGGGGGGACTCCAGTGACTGGTTACAGAAATAATGTTGGTCAAACACCTACCCCTTTCCAACGTCTTGTGGGGGGCGGGAAGGCACCCCTGTGATTGATCACAGATATAATGTTGATCAAACACCTACCTGTACACACGATCTTGTTTTTCCATCGTATCTCCATTGGTTTCGATTTGGTGCCTAATCACGCTCTTCACCACTAGGGTTACATACTTTTAATATTTGCGATTAGTTCCTTAAACAAATCAGCACCTATTTTCTTAAACCGTCGCCACTACAACAGTGAGAGAAATCGTCACATCCACCGCTAAGATGGCTCCATGTTTTTGTTTTCAGTGTGCGCTCCGGTATCGCGATTCATAAACTCCTCGGAATGATTCACAGTTTGGTGATCTATCAGTTTGGATCTATTTCAACTACTTTACCGACACGTGTCAAAATAGTCTCCAATGATAGGTCAAAATCAATAAAAATTCGTCCAATTGTAATTTAAAATTTGTCGAAACGTTTCGGCCGCTGTGTCAGCCCTCATCAGTCAAAATATTTATTATTATTACCGACACCTTCGATGCGACCTTCCTCTTCGAAGTGGCTGTCAAGAGCAACCATGCAGATCTCCCTACAAAAAGAAAAGCGGTCTGCAACAGTTTCCCGCGAAATCGACTGTCCGTTTACAATGCTACTTTCCGGGATCGTTTGTTCAAAATTGAAGCCTACAGCGAAACAGTAAGAAATGAGCATACAGGCCGCTGCGGAAATGTGGCACCTCTTAAACCAGGCCTGCCCAAGTAGGGGAAAACTGCTCATTCGCCACATGTTCGAGTTCCACCACCACTTCCCTTTTCACCGGTCCAGAGGCTTGGGGGGTGGTCGCTCTCGTGAAGTTGAATGAGTAGAGGTCGGTGGTGGTGTTAAATTCCCATCTGGCAAATAAGCAGTTTTCCCCTACTTGGGCAACGGTATTAGTGTGACGATACACTGTTTTATAACACAATGAACTAACCGCAAGTCACTTCAGATTCCAAAAGAGTCATCTTCTTGTGTCTTGACACACATCTAAAAAAAGGGGTGGGGCGTAGGGGGCCCCAACCACCGTCCCCTCTTGTTAGATCCAATGCACCGGAGAGGGCGGAGGGCGCGGCGAATGATTTCCCCAAAGAATGATCGGACTGGAAGTAGTTGTTGTGCTTTATCCGTTCGGGCATTATTACACAATCTGAGAGAAAGTTGACATGACTGGAATTTAAAGTAAGTACTATGAGCATGGACGGTAGAGAAAGATCTGTCGCTTATTGCATTGAAATCTGTTACATTTCATCAGATGTATCACTAATTTTCTCGAAAAATATCACTCGTAGAAAAAAATGTTTGAGACAAAAAATGTGTATCTTAATGAGATCTACGGCTTTTGTTCGAAATCTTTTTTGCGAAATTTTCCGTATTGGCTGAGCTAAACGCAAAAAAAAAACACTGATTTTTAAGGGTTTTTTTCATGAAAATCGGCGTATCACTAATTTTTGCGAAAACTATCACTCGTAGATAAAAATGTTTGGAACAAAAAATGTGAAACTCGATGAGATCTACAACTTTTGTTCTAAATATTTGGCGATATTGTGCGTATTGGCTCAGATAAACGCAAAAAGCCATACTTTTTATGAGTTCTTCATGAAATCGATGTGTCACGAATTTTAGCGAAAACTATGACCCGTAAAAAAAATGTATGTTACAAAAAATATGTATCTCAATGACATCTATCACTTTTGTTCGGAAGATTTTGCGAAATTTTGCGTTCATTTTTTGGAGAGTTATCGTGTTTACAGAAAGACGGACAGACAGACGCCATCGCCAAAACTAGATTTTCGGCTTCAGGGGCTTCCAAAACGTGGAGATCCGTTGAAAAACTGGTGTCGAATTTCGGACAATTCTAATGCTTTCTCAATCATAAATGATGAGCATGTAAAAAATTCAAACAGGAGTATTTTTTAATTCCGTGTTTTATCTATATTATATTAAACACAAACATTACTAGAAAACATTATAAAGAAAAAGCGCTACTGTTAGAGGGCACATTTGTTCAATATTCACGAGATACCCAAATGATATAAAAAGTTTTAAATAATAAATGAAATCCTTTTTTAATCCACTTTTTTGGGGGAAAAATCCACTCTTTAGGGTTTCTACCTTCAGTCAGATGTCCGCTGTCCGTCCGTCCGTCGTATTTTTTCCCAGGAGGGGAATTGAGAGGAGTGTAGTAGGGCAAGTGAGGGAAAATAAGAGGAGGAAAAGTAGGTGAAATGAAAATTGGCAAGAAGGGGAAATTAGGGGAAGAATGAGGGGTGGGGAAGTATGGAAAGTGAAAGGAAGTGAGAGGAAATTATGAGATGAAGAATAGGGGATGTGTGGGGAAATAAGCGTAGGGGTAGTAGGGAATGGAAAAGTAGACTAATTGGGGGGAAATTCGGGAAGGGTAAGTAGAGGAAATTAGAGAGAGGAAGTAATAAGGGAAGTGAAGGGAGGTCTAGTAGGGTAGTGCAAATGAGTAGGGGAGTGAAAGTGATGGCTGGGGAGTGGAGAAGGATAGTAGGAAAAGGGGATTGTTAGCTAGGGAAGTGGAGAGGGGGAAGTAGATGAGGAAGAAGTTGTGGTAGGAAAAGGTAGCGAAGAGTGAAGTTAGGTGAGGGAAAGTAGGGATGGAGAGGGAAAAGTAGGGTGTGTATGGAAAGGGGAGGTTGAACGACCTAATTAACGTCTTAATAGTCCAAAAAACCCTTTCTTGTAGGCACGGCGCACAGTGGGGAAAAAAGTACCTTTTTTGGACAGAATCGACCGACAGTGCAATTCTTAACGGATTTTGATGTTTCTTTTCTTAGAAATGACCGTAAGGCTTCCATGTATAATAACTAACTGCGGATATTTTATTTCGACTCAACAGAAATTTGTTATTTAACAACAAAGTTACAACTCTTTGTTGCTAAACCTTTCCGTGATACCATTTCTTCTAAGACTTTCAAACTCATTAAAAAAGATCATAAATCAATGTAATAAATAACTAAAAATAATTTTTAGTGAACTAGCGTAACAACTAAAATTTTTAATAATGTTATAAACAAATTAATTAACGAAAGTCATTTTTTCGTGATTCGCAATCATTAGCTAATTTTAACCCATAGATTTTGTATAAAGTATCATAGATAATGATGTGCGCTTACAATAAGTTAAGAATAGCTAATGATTGCCAATTATTTAAACAATTTTTATAAACAAATGCACATTTTGACCATTTTTTGATGAAAAGACGTAATTTTTTTTTTTGCGGAATCAACTCAAAATGTTTTGCCAAAGACTCCTTGCTATCATATTTTTCATAGTGACCAAAAAATGTTAATTGTTTAAACAATTTTTATAAACAAATGCACATTTTTACCATTTTTTCATTAATAGGCTTGATTTTTTTGTGGAATTAATTCGAAATGTCTTGTAAAAGAATCCTTGCTGTCATATTTTTTATATTTACTTGATATGCGCCACGGGGAGGTTGCTCAATTGGACTTTGCATATCATGTGGCCTTGAAAAGGGGCATTTTTAGTTAGGCATTCGTGCTTCAGGCATTCGTGTTTTAGAAAAACAAATCAATAACGATTTGAAGTTGCTGCTGCAACTTCAAGTCGTACCTCATTTTTTTTCCTTCATTTGTTTTATTTTGTTTCAAAGAAGACGTTCATAAATAGACTGCGTGTTTTTACGGAGATATTGAGGGAAACCTTCGAAGTATTTTTTAACATGGAATACAGAATAAAAAATCAGCACTTATGTGACATCATTTGGAATAGTGATCCACAATCAAAATATAACAAAGTAGATTTGATTTTGGATGATATTAAGGCTACGTCTTCTTTTGATGAAAGTCAGTTAATGGTTATAAGAAGAAAATTGGTTGACTCTTTTATGCGTTTGTGTAATAGAAAATGGAAAAGTGTCTGTAGGAAGAAAGCATTTTTTGTACAAAATCATGCTGAATTCTTAGAAGCAGAGTTCAAGGTACCTTTTTCTTGTCCACCTATCCGAACAAAAGGTTTGACTAATTTTCTAAAAAGAGGAAAACCACGATTATCATTTGAAGATGGATCCGAAAAGACGAAGAAAAGGCGCGTCCAAGAACTTGCTTCAAATTATAGCAAGGAAGAATTATCCAAAGCACTTTCATTGATTTAAAATCAGTCCGATAGTGAATCTGGGACGCAGCAGCTTCGTAAGGAAGATGATGACGAGAGTAAATTGCAGAGAATCTTGTTATCCAGGAAATGGTGACCATATAGAAACATCGAATTTAGGAGCAAGTGTCCATTTCATAAGTTTATTGGGTCATACAGTTAAGCGAATCTTGTTACAAATGGAAAAAGATGATCTCGCTAATCTTTTTGGTAAAAAACTAGTGCTCTTTGGGAAGTGGGGTATGGACGGTGCTTCTGCGCATCAGATGACACGGCAAAAGTGGTCGAAGAAGGGTGATGATATGGATGCGACCGAAGAATCTGATATCAGTGATTCTGAGAGTGAAGGAAACATGAGCTATGACAAGAGTCTTTTCACGGATACATCTTTCTTCTTGATTTCTTTTGTCCCTCTTCAATTAAAAGCATATGGCGATATTATTTGGACAAACAAAACACCTTCATCTGTCAATTTCTGTAGGACAATTAAATTTAATTTCCTTAAAGAAACTGATTCTCTTGTAAAGAAAGAGTACAGCTATCACATAAAGCTGCTGGAAAAAGTTTGTACCTATTCCATTGATGTCAGTGGAATGAGTTTTGATATCAGCTTTGACTTGAAGTGTACGATGATTGATGGAAAGGTGTGTAACATTCTTACTGGACAGAAAGCATCTTCTCGCTGCAATATTTGTGGAGTTGGAACAAAACATGTTAACAACTTACCATATGCAGCTAAAATTCCATGTAATGAGGCACACTATAAATTTGGTCTCTCGACGTTGCATGCCTGGATTCGTGTTCTGGAATATTTGTTACATGTATCCTACAATATGGATTTTAAAAAGTTTTCCGCAAGAAAAAAGGAAGAAAAGGAAATGAAAAAATCAAGAAAGGAACGTATTCAGATAAAATTAAGATCCAAACTGGGTTTAGCAGTTGATGTGGTGAAGCAGAGTTATGGAACAACAAATACCGGAAATGTTGCCCGTTCCTTTTTGGGAAAAGCTAAATCGGTTGCTAAAATAACCGGTTTGGATCAAGATCTGATCACCAGATTCCACGATATATTACAAGTTATAACGTGCGGAAGGATAGTTAATTGTGCGAAATTCAAAACTTACTGTTTGGAAAACGCTGAGCTTTGCATAAATCTTTATCCTTGGTAGAAATGCCCCCATCAGTACATACGCTGCTTATTCATGGAAGTAATATAATTCAATCGTTTGAGCTACCAATTGGTTGGTACTCACGAGAGTCTCAAGAGACAGACAATTGACGAACCTAGATGTTCTTAATCATCCTCTGCTCCATTCGGACCCTTCGATAAGCATTTATAGAAAAGTAGAATCTAGGAAGATGAAACCTCTGTCAAAAATAGCTGAGAGTATGACAATCTGCAAGGAGTGAGCTAGATTCTTACTAACTGAAGCACGAGTTCCTACCTAAAAAAGGCCCTTTTCAGGGCCACATGAGTCAAAAATGGCTGAGAGTATGACAATCTCCAAGGAGTGAGCTCGATTCTTGCTCACTGAAGCACGAATGCCTACCTAAAAACGGCCCTTTTCAGGGCCACATGAGTCAAAAATGGCTGAGAGTATGGCAATCTCCAAGGAGTGAGCTCGATTCTTGCTCACTGAAGCACGAATTCCTACCTAAAAACGGCCCTTTGCAGGGCCACATGAGTCAAAAATGGCTGAGAGTATGACAATCTCCAAGGAGTGAGCTCGATTCTTACTTAGTGGAGCACGAACGCCTACCTAAAAACGGCCCTTTTCAGGGCCACATGAGACAAAAATGTCTGAGAGTATGACAGTCTCCAAGGAGTGAGCTCGATTCTTACTTAGTGAAGCACGAACGCCTACCTAAAAATGTCCCTTTTCAGGGCCACATGGTATGGAAAGTCCGATTGAGCAACCTCCCCGTGGTGCATATCAGGTCACTATAAAAAATATGACAGCAAGGATTCTTTTGCAAGACATTTCGAATTGATTGCGCAGAAAAAATTAAGCCTATTCATGAAAAAATGGTCAAAATGTGCATTTGTTCATAAAAATTGTTTAAATAATTACCAGTTTCTATCACTATTGAAAATATGACAGCAAAGAGTCTTTTGCAAGGCATTTCGCAATGATTCCGAAAAAAATCAAACCTATTCATGAAAAAATGTGCATTTGTTTATAAAAATTGTTTAAATAATTATCAGTTTCTGTCAATATTAAAAATATGATAGCAAAGTGTCTTTTGCAAGACATTTCGAATTAATGCCGCAAAAAAAATCAAGCCTATTAATGAAAAAATGGTCATAATGTGCATTTGCTCATAAAAATTGTTTAAATAATTAACACTTTTGGGTCACTATGAAAAATATGACAGCAAGGTGTCTTTAGCAAGACATTTCAAGATGATTCCGCAAAAAAAATCAATCCTTTTCATGAAAAAATGGTTAAAATGTGCATTTGTTTATAAAAATTGTTTGAAAAATTAACATTTTTTGGTCACTATGAAAAATATGATAGCAAGAAGTCTTTGGCAAAACATTTTAAGTTGATTCCGCAAAAAAAAATCACGTCTTTTCATCAAAAAATGGTCAAAATGTGCATTTGTTTATAAAAATTGTTTAATTAATTGGCAATCATTAGCTATTCTTAACTTATTGTAAGCGCACATCATTATCTATGATACTTTATACAAAAGCTATGGGTTAAAATTAGCTAATGATTGCGAATCACGAAAAAATGACTTTTTTTAATTAATTTGTTTATAACATTATTAAAAATTTTTGTTGTTACGCTAGTTCACTGAAAATGATTTTTAGTTATTTATTACATTGATTTATGATCTTTTTTAATGAATTTGAAAGTCTTGGAAGAAATGGCATCACGGAAAAGTTTAGCAACAAAAAGTTGTAACTTTGTTGTTAAATAACAAATTTCTGTTGAGTCGAAATAAAACATCCGCAGTTAGTCATTATACCTGGAAGCCTTACGGTCATTTCTAAAAAAGAAAAAATCAAAATCCGTTAAGAATTGCACTGTCGGTCGATTTTTGTCCAAAAAAGGTGCTTTTGTTCCCACTGTGGCGGCGCGCCTACTTTGACTAATTTATTACCTAAATTTGAACTAATGAACCGCTGGGATCCCTATCTTATTTTAAAATACGTTAATTTTTTTTTACTGATAATACAAGCTTCATATTCATTCCCATTTTATTATCGAAAGTATTTCGTTTCAAAACAACCTAGGTGTTGGAAAATCAGTAATAGCAAAAATGGTTCTGCATACACTTCAAAAGTCTGGACTTTGGGTTCCAGTGATAATAAACTATTCTGCTCAGACAAATAGTGGTCAAACCCAGGAAATTCTGGAATTAAAATTGGAGAAGAAGAAACGAGCACTTTTGGGCGCGCCTGTTGGAAAGAGGGTCTGCGTTTTCGTGGATGATGTAAACATGCCAAAATTAGACACATATGGGTCTCAACCACCGATAGAATTATTGCGGTATATGATTAACTTTAAATGAATAGGAGACCAATTCTACGATTTTTTAAAAATATCTAATGAAATATGGATTTCTAAAAAATTATAAAATTTAACTTCTTCAGGCAATGTTTGGATTTGGGAGGCCTTTACGACAGGGACAAGCTTTACTGGAAAACGATAGAAGATATGGTATTGAGCTGTGCTTGTGCACCTCCAGGCGGAGGAAGAAATCCTTTAACACCCAGATTTATTCGACATTTTGGAATGTTGGTTATTCCAGCGCCTACTGAATCTTCCTTGAGAGCTATATTCAGGTACATTTTGAAACTCAGTAAAAACTTCATAGGATTTAAAGAATTTTCAATGGATATCTCTGGCGGAAGTTTCAGATAGGAATCCTTTTCGAGCCAGTCCTAAGCAATCCGAATAATTCTGAAATTAGTATCCGAACCAAACCGGAAAAGTCCATCCAAACTTCTAATCCAAATCTATCCCAAATAAATTTTCAGTCCGAATGAATCCGAACTCGAATTGATCCACACCGAATTGTCAAGCCGAATGAATCCGATTCAATCCGAACATTGTTTGGATCCGTACTCCTCCCAGTGATAAATGAGGAGAGGGAAATAAGCAAAAATGAGGGGTGGGGTAGGGAAAGTAGGAGAAGTAATGGGAGGGCAAATGAGGGTTTAAGAAGTGAGGGGATACGTGGGCTGGGGAAGTAGGGGGAGGATAGTGTTGGATGGACAAGTGAGGAGAGGGGGAGGGGGAGTAGATGAAGAAGAAGTTGGGGAAGTGAGGGGAAGCGAAGTTTGGAGTGTTGTGAAGGGTGAGGAAGTAGGCGAATGAAGGGGAGTAGTGAGAGAACGTATGGCAGGTTTGAACGACTTCATTAACGTTTGATAAAAAGAAATTTATTTAATTGGCCTCAAGGGATCTCTTACGCATTTAGTTAGTTTAAAGCCCTCTTTCGCGAGAATTTCTGAAGAGCGCATCCTATTATTTTAACATATTATAAGCTTTGTCATGACCTATTATTAAGATGAGTATAAATCAAAATAGAATTGCGAAGGCTGTAGGTTCCCCTTCTCAGATTAATTTGGATTGAAAATACAGCTTAGATTAATCCGAGTTTGGTTTGATTCGGATTGAAAAATTGGTTCAGATTGGTTGATATTGATTCGGATTATTTGCTCACTGATTTGCATCTGTCAAGATTAAAAACTTTTTCCGTATTGGTTCGGAAACAGATTGCGAAATAATTTGAATTGGTTTGAAAAGAATTCCTATCCGAAACTTTCGCCAGAGATGTACTTTCATTTCACTGTTAGGTTTTCATATTGACGTGAAGGGAGAGGTGAGAGGAAAGAAGAGTGATATGGGCAGGTAGAGGGTTTGGATAGTGAGGGTGGAAAGGAGATGGTTAAAGGGAGTGGGGTGGAAAATGACGATGGGGGAAGGGTGGAAGGGACAAGGAAAAGGGTGATGTAAAGGGAGGGATTAGGGGAAGGAGAATGGAGGGCCATTTTCAGAAGGAGAAGGGAAGAGGCGAGAGGATTTTTTAGGCAATAAAAGCCGTTGGGGAGGGGCAGCAGAGGTGACGGTAATGATAATGGGACAGGTAAGTAGTAGAGGGGTAAAGGGAAAGGAAGGAATTTTTAGTGACTCTTATATTTGACATGAAAAAATATATTGAAATAGGCTACAAAACCCTTTCTTGTAAGCGCGTGGATTCATTTTTTTTTAATTTTCAAAGAAAATGATTTTAGAAATAATTAAAAATAAACACATTTTTTAGATCAATTATGACAGGGTTCCTAAAAGAATTTTCACAGCCTATAATAGAAATAAGCGACAGAATAGTCTCAGCAACAGTAGAAATTTACGACAGAATTGCTGTAGATTTGCTACCGACACCTGAAAAGAGCCACTATGTTTTTAATTTGAGAGATTTGTCTAAATGTATACAAGGAATGCTTCAAGCAGATCCAGCCGTTGTGATAGATGTTAAACAAATGCTAAGGTATTATTAATTTAATATTTATTTCGTTCTGTTATAAAAAAATAGTCTGCAAAAGATTTTTTTTTATTCTCCTAATATGTATATAAAACAAATTTGTTCACAAGTTTTAAATTTACATTTGAAACTAGATACTTTACCAAATTTAGGCTCTTTTATCACGAATGCTTGAGAGTCTTCCACGATCGGCTAATTAATGTGGAGGATAAAAGCTACTTTTACCATCTTATGACTGATACTTGCTCCCGAACTTTTGGAGATGAAGTGGTTCCGCTTCCTTTGGACGAAGTTGTGACTCAACCTCCACTACTTCTTTTTGGAGATTTTATGTCTTTCGGTGCTCCCAAAGAACAGAGAATGTATGAGGAAATCACAGATTTAGCTAAGGCTAGAAATGTATTACATGTACGTCAGATATTTTTCTCAGAAATCGGTAGTGTTCCTACAGGCCTGAGATTTTCCATAAATAAGTGGGTAGGCCCTGAGTTATTGCTCGGTGGAGGAGGACGACAAACTGCCCTTACGAAAAAATATGATAGGAAATTCAGGATAGCCCTATAATGAGTTTCCTATCATTTTATCACGATTATAGGAAATTCATTATGCAAAATCATTATATAGAAGACGATATGGGATAATCAGCATTGGAATAAATAATAAAAAAAATATTGAAAGAATTAATGTAGAAAGTAGGAAATCTACAAAGAAACGATTTATTTTAGACCACTCATAATCTTATATTGAAGTACACAAAAACAGTGATTCTTCACAAATGATTCTTGATACGCTTGGAAATTCCGTAAGGGTAAAAATTTCGAAGTTAGAAATCTGTTAAAAACATTTAAAATCCTTTGAAATTGGTAAATCCTCTAAAATATCTGAAATACTAGTAGATCCCATCAAATCCCTTAAATCTGATGAAATTCTTGGAAATTCCTTGAAATATTTAGAAACTCTACACAATTCTTTGACATTCCTTGAAATTTTTTAAATCACTTGAAATTCTTTGGAATATTTTTAAATAACTTAAAATCTTTAAGTCCTTTGAAACTTTTGTAAATTTGTAAGCTTTTTCCTGCATATCCCTTGAAATATTTGGAATCGCTAGGAATCCCTTGAAATTTTATTTCATTCAATTTATTTTCCAAAGTTCACTAGAAATCCCTTCAAATCGAGCTTAAAATCTCTAGAAATCCTACAAAATTCTTTGAAATCTCTTGAAATTCTTTAAAATCCTTCAAAATAACTTCAAATCTTTAAAATCCTTCAAAATTTTGTAAGATCCTTCATATCCCTTGAAATTGTTAAATACTGCAGAAATCCTTTGAAATAAAATTTATTTTATACCCTTAACATTGCTATAAATTCATTTAAATTCATTAAAATATTATATTTAAAATCCCTGCAATATAAAGTAAATTGAACTTATTTATTAAAGTTGCCTAAAAAAAGACCTTTAAAATCCTTCGAAGTCTTCGCAGATTCAATAAAATCCTGTAAATCTTGTGGAATTCCTTGAAATTCCTTAAAATACATTGAAATTGTTGAAATCACTAGGAATCTCTGGAAATTGTATTTCATTTCATTTATTTTCCAAAATTTTCTAGAAATCCCTCAAAATATTAGGAATCATAAAATAGTATATTACACTACACGGGCCGAAAGTTGAATTTTCGGCCCTGCGCGTCATGCTGCCCGAGGCGAAGCCGAGGGCATCATGACGCGCAGGACCGAGATTTCAACTTTCGGCCCGCGTAGTGTATACGATTTTTCTTCATAGCCGGTCGAAAGTACGTTATTAATTTTACTTTTTTTGACTTTAAATGTTGATAAGCATGTTATTGATGCCTGCCCCCGACATTTGCGGCACGAGCGAAGCGAGTGCTGTTGGTCGTGGGGGGCAGGCATCCAATACATTCGAAGAGTCAAGTTTAATAATATTTTTCTAAAATAAATTAATTCCACTTTGTTAAAGATGTCTGTATTTCACTAGAATTGACGACAAAACAGCTACTTCTAAGGTTAGAGGTAACAACAGCAATGACAGAGGTTAACAATTAGTATAATACACATGAGAAATTCTTTCCTCCCGCCGTTATAGAGGGCACGCGTGTACTTTCCACAGGGAGTAAATGTTAATGAGAAATTCTTTCCTCCCGCCGTTATAGAGGGCGCGCGTGTACTTCCCACAGGGAGTAAATGTTGAACTTTCGTCTCTGATATTAGGGACGAAAGTACGTACTTTCGACCGAGGTATGAAGAAAATGCTTTGAAATCCCTTGAAGTTTCTGAAATATCGTGAACATCTTTGAAATTTTTTGAAATAGCTTAAAATCGTTTCAATCTTTTTAAATCCCGTAAATCCTTTGAAATAATTGGAGGTGCTATAAAATCCCTTAAATTTTGGGAAATTCTTTGAAATCTCTTGAAATATTTGAAAATGCTACAAAATTTTTAGACATTTCTTGAAATTTTTTAAATCTCTTGAAATTCTTTAGAATTTGTTGAAATAGCTTAAAATCCTTAAAATCCCGTAAATACTTTAAAATAACTGGAGATCCTATAAAATCTCTTTAATCTTCTGAAATTCTTAGGAATTCCTTGCAATTTTTTAGATCTCTTGAAATTCTTTGAAATGTCTCGAAATTTTTTGAAACCTATTAAAATAGCTTCAGATTTTCAAAATCCCGTAAATACTTTGAAAGAATTGTAGATCCTATAAAATCCCTCAAATCTTGTGAAATTCTTTAGAACCCTTGACATTTTTTAAATGTCTTGCAATTCTTTGGAATTTATTAAAATAGCTTCAAATTTTCAAAATCCCGTAAATACTTTAAAATAATTGGAGATCCTATAAAACCTTTAAATCGTGTGATATTCTTTGAAATACTTTATAATCTTCTAAAAAATAAGTACCATTGCCTCCATGTAAACTCAGGCCTGTATTCCTGACGTATTAAAACAAATTAAATGTCCCAATTCATAGAAAAACTTACAAAAATGATATTTGTTAATGAAAGTTATTTATTTATCATACATTTTTCGAATGTTTATTTCTCAATTACACACTAATATCACTCAGTTTGAACAACCATTGTTAATACATCCGTAAAATTTGCCAACATTTTTTTTAATCTGGCCAGAGTAATTTCTTAAGAATTTAATTACTTTTAATTTAAAACAATCTAAATTATTCAAGGAATATTTGGATGATTATTCTTTGGTCACTTGCAAAGACATGAATCTCATATTCTTCACGGACGCCATAGAACATTTGTGCAGATTAGCAAGAATATTGAGATCAGAAAGAGGTAATGGCCTTCTCGTTGGTGTTGGAGGAATGGGAAAACAAAGCTTGACCAAACTGGCGTCCCATTTAAATGGATATCCGTAAGTACAGATCACTAGAACTTATCTTAAATAAAAAATTCCGCTTATGTTTGGAGGGATAATTTTCTTAATTACTGGGTTTTATCAAGTGTATTTTCTCTAATAATAACCTATATTTGAATTATTTTTTTGGGTGTACTTCCGAAAAGCGCATACCTCCGATTAATTTTAAACTCCGTATTGTTCGCTTTTCGGAAGTATATCCATTATTTGTGCTTATTTCATGAGCACTTTGCTTCCTCATAAGTATCAAATAAAGCTTCCTCATATATGGAGGTTTTTCTCTAACAAAAGAAAAAAATTGAGACTTTCAATATTTTTCAATCTTATGTTTCTGTCTTATCGGAAATCTTATTTTCAGTGCTCTGTTACAATTAACAACTCTTTAACTTACGATAGTGTTATATTCCAAATTTAAAACAAGGTTTTTTCATATAAACAATGTAGCCCTTCTGTTTAAACTTTCAAGGCGCCATTAATTGTTCAAGAATGGTGATCGAAAGTTCGTCAATAAGTCAATCAACGCGTCTCGAAGACGAGAACAATTACATCAAATACAGTACTCTTATATTCTTAATCTTGAAAAAATCGTCTTATAAACACGGTAAATAATTTTGTTGAAAAATTTAAAAACGATATTGATAGGTTATGGTAGGTCATGAAAGTTTCTTCAATTGGACAATCGATGCGTCTTAAAGACGCAAACAAATATATCATATATATTCGGTTTCGGTTTAGATTCCTCTGGAATTTAACCGAAGGGCCTATGACAAAGCCAACGGACGAGTCCTCGGGTTGCAGATACAGGGTCCCTCTAACAAGGGTTTCTGCTGAATATGGTCACAATAATTAATAAGCAGTCGCGGACCTCATATTTGAACTCGGAAACGGCTATTCCACAGTGGCTGGTGTTAGGAGGCACTATACTTCCACCGGAAAAAGGCAACTTGTCCAACCCAGACAATTACAGTCCCAAAAATTGCTTAAACACGCTGTATAAGATCTTTACAGCTGTCCTAAATGACAGGATCGTTCAAAGAATTGAACCTGTGTGGAGATATATATGTACGAACAACGTGGCTCGAAAAAAGGTGTAGCAGGCTGCCAAGAGAACTTGCTAATTGACAGGTGCGTTTGCAAAGACACAGCAACCCATCAGCGCATCCTGTCAATGGCCTGGATTGACTACCGGAAAGCTTGCGATTTAACCTTTCACAGATTTATCATCTGTCTGTTGGAAAGCTTGAAGGTTCATCCACACATAGTGAGATGCATAGAGAGATTGATGCCCCTTTGGAAAACTAGATTTACTACACATATCTCATCTGGAAATTATCGTGTAACGAAGAACAACGTCACCTTCCAAAGGGGCGTCTTTCAGGGCGATACAATGAGCCCTCTGCTCTTTTGCATCACACTTCTGCCTCTATCTCTTGCACTACGCAATTCTCCTGGATACCTCCGAGGTGATACTAATCATCGCGAGCATAAGGTCACTCATGTATTTTATATGGATGACCTGAAGATCTATGCTTCTGGTGCAAGCAATCTTCAGCTTGCTTTAAATATCGTCAACGAGTACACAGTAGAGATTGGTATGGACTTTGGATTGGATAAGTGTGCCAAGATTAACCTGAAGAAAGGAAAGATTAATGGCATTCCCGAGGAACCTGAACTTGTGGATATTAGTCTTATTAGACATCTTGACACTGGAGAGACCTATACATACCTCGGCGTGACTCAAAGCCGCATTCAGGATGTAACATCAGTAAAGGAGTCTCTTTGAAGCAGATACAAGCATATTCTTCGACTTTGTTCTTCCAATCTGTGGGCGTTGAATAAGGTATCTACGACTAACATGCTTGCCGTCCCGGTTCTACTCTACTTGTTTGGGGTGGTTCAATGGACGAAAAACGAGCTTACGACCCTTGATATCGCCACGCGTAACATCATGCATATAGATAAGAGCTTGCATATCAATTCGTCCGTTCTGCGATTATACATCTCACGCCGTTAAGGCGGTCGCGGACTTCGGAATCTCCAATGTCTCCATAACCGAATTGTTCTGAGTACAGCTTACATCGTTGCAAATGGCAGAGATCCTCTCCTAAAAATGGTCAGGAAACACGAGATGATTGGCATAGGAGCGTTCCTTTACAAAGCCGCGGAGCAGGCGGCCGCGACCCTGGGCTGAATTTTAACATCAGAAGTGAGGAAAGTGCATTACTTCATCTAGATGCCTCACTTATAAAAGCCGAAGTAAAGAAAGCAGAAGTTAAAAATTTCCGCCATTAGCTACTCGGCAAGAAAGTTCACGGAAACTTTCACAGAAATGTAGAAGATCAGTCTTTGTCGAAGGAGCAAACTTTTGCTTTCCTTAGATCATCAGGACTTAATTCAGGTACAGAGGATTTTATCTTCGCATGCCAAGAAGTTCCCAGCGATAGGTGCAGAGCGCATCATGCACACGCTGAGTACCTAGAACACATACTATCAGGCTGTCCCACTCACACGGGAATGACGTATCTCTACAGACATAACGCGGCCCAGAGAGTGCTTTATTACCACCTTTGTCACTCTTACGGTGTCGGCTGCGACCCTGCCCTGCCGAACGCTCAATGCCCTGTCCAAAACGTGAAGTGCCACATTTTCTGGAACTACGATTTTCGGACAGCAGTCTCCATTGCACACTCGAGGCCTGACAGCGTTCTCCAAGACTTCGAGAAACGAACTATATTCGTGATCGAATTCTCGGCTCCGGCCGACAACTTAAAGTAATTGTCCTTGTGATCGGTGATCTCGAAGGTGCGAAACTATCACTGGTTCGTAACGTTTTAGTCATACCCGCGTACAAAAAATGTGCCAAGGCACTTGCGTGATGGATGCAGAAAGCTGTCATCCTTGTGTCGCTTCGTGTCCTCAAGACACACGAGGGTTTTGCTGGCCTGTCGTTGTTATTTCGTCGTGTCCTGTGGCTACCCATCTCACGGTCGTAAAATGTATATATATATATATATATATATATATATATATATTCATGATATTAAAAAATTTTGCCTCAAAGCAAGAATTCCATAATTTTCTTGAATTCTATGAATTCCTTTAATTTCTCGAATTCCATGAACTCCTTGAATTCCTTGAGTTCATTGTACGATACGGCACAAAGTGCCATACCGCGCCCTAAGAAGTTTCACTTCAAAAACCGGTAAATAAAATGGTCGTTACCGGCAATTTTTTTAAGGGTACCGACATTGTATACACTTCGTTCTTTAAAATACCTTATTGAGCGCCTTTAAAATCTATTCAAATTATTTAAATCCTCGGAAATTAATTCCTCAAAATCCTTTTAAATATTTGACAATTTTGACAATTTTTTTTCCTTTTAAATCTTTTAAAATATCATAAAACCTTATAAATCTCATAGGAAATCCTTCTAAATCTTTCGAAATTCCAGGAAATTCTTTAAAACTGCATGGAATTTTCGAAATCCTGTGAAATTTCCTAAATTTTTGTAAATTTCCTCAAATATTTGTAAATCTCTTCAAGTCTTTGTAATCCTAAGGAAACTTTTAATTCTCGTGAATTTTTTGAAAATAGAAACAGAATAAAATGTTTACAATTTTTTAAATATCCAGTGAAATCTTATAAAAATCCTTTGACATTTTGTGAAGTCCCCTGGAATTACTAGAAATACTAGAAATCTATGAAATCCTTAAAACTCCTTGTAAATTTGGGAAAATTCGTTGAAATCCCATTACATTTTTTTTCTCAAAATCCCTTGAAATCTGAAATAATGTGAAATCCCAGTCCGCTTCTGAAAATATTATATACAAACTAAGGGCGCGAAAAAATAAAACTTTATGCTGGTAATTATTTGTTCAGTTAATTCTATTATAAAGAATAATAATAATGAGATTTTAATTTTCCTGTTTTAAGCTTCGAGAAGCAGCTCTAATCGTTATTTTCACTTAAAAAATATTGTAAATGCATTTACAATGATATAAACCATGGTTTATATCAAAATATTGTCATTAAATACAAAAAAGTATAATTACAAAATAAGACCGTACTTCCTAATCTCGCCCATCATTATTTTTATACTCATTGTAAATTCCAACTTTTTTATTTTCACCCTTATAAGATAATTCTTTTATAAGTCTCTCTACATTTCCTAACACGAAATTTTACACTCAGCTGTTTGCAAATTGAGGTGACTCGTGGTTATGAAATGAATTCCTGGCATGAAGATCTTCGGCGATTTTACTTCAAACCAGGAGCTTATGGAGAAAATACTACCTTCCTCTTCACTGATACTCAAATTGTTAAGGAAGAATTTTTAGAGGATATTAATAATACTTTGAATTCTGGTAATAAATCATTGCATTGTAAGATATCTTTACATGAATATCATAATTATCCACATACAAATTTTCATGAAGGTGAAGTACCAAATCTTTTCGAGGCTGATGAATTGGAAAAGGCTATAATTGCCACTAGACCAGCAGCAAAAGAAGCTGGAATCAAAGAAACAGATAGGGATGCTATTTACGAATATTTTATTGGCAGAGTCAGAAATCACCTTCATCTTATGCTCTGCATGAGTCCAGTGGGCAACTCTTTTAGGTTCATTTTTCCCTAAAGGGCTATCCATAAAATACGTTAAAAAATTAGATAAGATTAGAATTTTTGCCCTATGTATACCCTATTCTCGGGTTTTTACATATTTAAAGTCCCCCGCCCATAGGAGGTCGTCAGGCATTAAGACCTTTAACTTACATCCCTTCCCAAATCCTCAATTACAACAACTCTCATGATAAGCCTGAACATTTGGTCAGAGAAGTAGAAAACTGCAGAAAACCAAAACTCCTGAGCACAGCCGGTTACAGACAGACGAGTTTTGATCTAGACATTCGATAGCATCAACAAAATACAAACAAAATACATGAATTTTCTACTAAGAAAGATAAATTTTCAACGAAATAGTTGAATATTTAACCAAAAAAGATCAATTATCAACCAAAAATGGAATAGTTAAATTTTCAGTTCAAAAAACTAATTTTCAGAGAAATAGTTAAATTTCCAACCAAAGAGATGAATCTTCAACAAAAAAATGAATTTTTAGCAAAGTAGTTCAACTTTCAACCAATAAGTTGATTTTTTAACGAAAAGAGATGGTTTCTTAACAAAATAGTTGCATTCTTAACAAAATAATTAAATTTGCAATCAAATAGTAGAATTTTTAACCAAGCGAGATACATTCCAAATCAAAAATATAATAATAGACTTTTTAACTAAAAAATAAACTTTTTACTAAAAATAGTTGGATTTTCTTATAAGATTCTATCAACTCAGTTCGCATTTAAGCGAATAAACGAGAAAAGGGGGAAAAGGGGAAGTTTCTTGAAAATCGGGGGAAAAATAAGAATTCTTGAAAAAAGAGGATAAATGCGGTACAGATTCGCAAACTTTGTTAAAATTTATCAATAGGAAACCTACTCAAAGTTATCTAAGTTCGTAACGTTACTTTCACTGACCTCCCCACCCCAACCCTGCTACCAACCGTGGTTTTTGGAGCGACCCCACCCCCAAATTGGTAACGTATTTTATGGATGGTTCCTAAGTCTATTTTTTTACAAGTTAAAAAAGAAAATCGATTTGTTCATTAAAGATAACTAAAAGTGAAAAGAGGATGAAAAAGATGAGATGTTAAAAGTCACAGGAGAAATATCAGTGATCAGAGGTCGTATGTCACAGGTCAGGGGTCAAAGGGCAAAGGTGAAAGACCATTGGTTAGATATATGTCAAAGCCCAGGGGTCAAATATCAAAACAGAAAGGTCATGGGTCACATATAAAGTCTAAATATGAGAGGCCAGAGTTGAAAGGTGAGAGGTCAAATGTCAGAATGAAAATGTCAGTCGTACAAGCTTAAAGATTGAAAAGGTAAGATATCAAAAGTCTTTAGAAAAAGCTGAGAGATCAGATGTCAAAGGTGACAGGTCATCGGCCAGTATGCAAGAGTGAAAATAGTTAAGGGTCTAAGGTCAGTGATGAAAGATCATTAGTTAGATATATGCCAAAGTTCAGGGGTCAAGATTAAAACTTTATAGGTCAAAGGTAAATGATCAAAGCTTAGGGGTAGACTTAACATCTTGGGACTTAGATCAATACTTTCTCTCTCTACGTTTCTCTTTTCCATCTCCTTTTCACATCCTCCATGGGGAGATTTTTGAGTTTTTTGAAAAAAAAAGCTTTATATAATTGAACTTTACAACTTGAAAAATAAATGAAAGGATTAAAAAATATACAATACGATATCAAATATTCAAAACACAGGCATCGTTGTCGAATGTTCCCATCATTGGTAAATTGCTGTACAATCGACTGGTTTACGAAGTGGCCAAACGAAGCTCTTCTCTCAGTAGCAAAGAAATCGATCGAACCTATTGTGAATCATGATGAAAAAAAATTAGCAGCATTATCATCTATTTGTGTATTAATGCATGAAGTAAGTATAGCTCTCAAATTAAATGCATCTTTCCCTACCATTTAGTTTTTAACTTAAAAATGATTTTTAATGTATTTAAAGTGATAATTTCCCTTTATATATCCCCTTAAAATTATTGAAAACCTCGGCAATCTGATATAATCCGTTCAAATCCTTTGAAAATCTTTTGGAATCTGTTAACATATCCTAAAGCTCTGTAGCTCCTATGAAATTGGTCCATATTTTCCGAAATTCTTTAAAACCACATGGAAATTTATTTGAATCCCTTCAAATCATTAAAATCCTGGGAAATTCTTTGACATTTTTTAAATAGCTTGACGATCCTTTGGAATGTTTTGAAATAACCTATAATATTCCAAATCCCTTGCAATTCTTTGATATCCCTTGCAATTCATTTAAATCTGTTCAAAATTCTTAGGAACTTTTGAAATACCCTGAAATCTTTAAAATCGTTTAATTTTTCTTCAAATGACTCAAATCTATTGAAAATCCCCTGAAATTGTTTTAAATATCCTATAATCTTCTAAAAAAATTTTAATCTGTTGACATGCCTTGAAATATTATTTGAAAATCTCTTCAAATCTTTGAAATTCTACGAAATACCTCAATTCTTGTGAATAAATTCTTTGATGTCCATTTAAATATCATAGAATCACATGAAATTACGTGGAATCTTAATATATTTTTTAAAATTCCTTGAAATATTTGGAGTCTCCTTCAATTATTTAAAACACCCTAAAATATTTCAAATCCCTTGACATTTTTTAAAACTTTTGAAAATTCCTTGGAATCTTCTAAAATACCTTAAAATCATTTGAAATTTCTTCAAATTATTGAAATCTATTGAAAATTCCTTGAAATATTTTTAAATATCCTATATTCTTTTTAAAAAATGTTTACCTTTGGTAATTCCTTGAAATATATTAAAAACTCTTCGAATCTTTGAAATCCTATGAAATTCATGAATTCTTGTGAACAAATTCTTTGCCATCCTGAGAAATTCTTTAAAATACCCTATCGAGAGCCTTTAAAATCCCTTACAATGATTGAAATCCTCGGAAACCTTATACAGTCCCTTGAAATTCCTTAAAATCATTTGAAATCTTTGTATATATACCATTAAACCATTTCCCTTTCAGGGTAGGCGTGACACTACCCGATTCGGGTAGTGTTTCTAGGTTTTCTTGTAGTTATAAATAACTACAAGTGTGGGCTCACCACACCCACGATGTGCCAACAGCACTCTTGTCAGTATTCTTGAATGGTCACCCATCCAAGTACTAACCGCGTCCAACGCTGCTTAACTTCAGTGATCTGACGAGAACTGGTTTTTTCAGCGTGGTATGGCCGTTGGCCGTTGGCCGTTGTAAATGTTCAAAATTTTCTGAAATCCCTTCAGTCATTTTGTGAAGTCCTTTGAAATCGTTAAAAATACCCTATATATATACCATTAAACCATTTCCCTTTCAGGGTAGGCGTGACACTACCCGATTCGGGTAGTGTTTCTAGGTTTTTCTTGTAGTTATAAATAACTACAAGTGTGGGCTCACCACACCCACGATGTGCCAACAGCACTCATGTCAGTATTCTTGAATGGTCACCCATCCAAGTACTAACCGCGTCCAAACGCTGCTTAACTTCAGTGATCTGACGAGAACTGGGTTTTTCAGAGTGGTATGGCCGTTGGCCAACCATTGAAATCCTTAAAAATCCTTATGAAGGCAAAGAAATTATTGGCAATCTCATTAAATTTGATTACATTTCTTTAAATCCCTTGGAATCATTGAAATTACATTAAATCTCAGTCTGCTTCCGTATTTGTTGAGCTAATTTTATTATTAAGAATAATAATGATTAAATTTCCAATTTTTAACTCTTAAGAAGCAGATTCAATGTCATTTAACTTACAAACTATCTTAGATGGTTTATATCAAAAGATTGTCGTTAAATGGGAAAAAATTATAATTATAAAATGAGAGCGTACTTCTTAATCTCGCAAATCATTATTTTTATACTTATTTAAAATCGAATTATTCCAACATTTTGATTTTCGCACTTATGTATTTGCTCAGAGTGTTGAAGAAATGACGGTGAAATTTTTCAACGAAATGCGTCGCAGATATTACACAACACCTAGTAGTTATTTAGATCTATTGAAACTTTACATAGCCACTTTGAACAAGAAAATGAAAGAGACTTTGATGCTGAAAAGCAAAATCGCTAATGGCCTGAATGTTAGTATGAAAAATTATTTTCTACAATCTTTAAAATAATCTCTTACTTTAAAAAACAATAAGTAAATTAAAAGGAATTACGAAATATATTACATTTCCAGAAACTACAAGAAACGAACGAAACTGTGGCTATGATGAAAAAACAATTGATTGTTTTGGCTCCTCAGTTAAAAGTCAGCTCAGAAGAAGTTTCGAAATTAATGAAGATACTTGCTAAGCAACAAATCGAAATCGACAAAGTCAGAACTATTGTGGCTGCAGATGAAGCAGTTGCAAAGGTGCTATTTTTACGAATCTCCTAAAGTAGTGATATTCAGTTTTTTTAATCTTCACACACAATTATAAAAACTGAAAAAAATAGGAAAAAGCTGCAGAAACGGGAGCCCTAGAAGCTGAAGCCAGAAAAGACTTAGAAGCAGCAATGCCAGCTTTAGAAGAAGCTCAAAAGGCTCTGGAATCTTTGAATAAAAATGACATCAACGAAATCAAAGTTTTTAATAAACCTCCACGGCTCGTGCGCTATGTCATGGAAGCAGTCAATTTACTATTGGGCGAAAAGTAGGCAAAATAAATTTTGGCAGGCTGGATATTTAATATAAATCTAACAATTCTCGTTTTCAGGCTTGATTGGGCCACTGCTAAACTGGTACTAGGAGATTTGCACTTTTTGGATCGATTGATCGAATATCCTAAAGACGACATTAGCGAAAAACTTTTAAAGAAATTACAAGAGTATGTAAACAATCCAGATTTTCAACCTGATATTGTTGCAAAACAGAGCAAAGTTTGTAAATCTATCTGCATTTGGGTCAGAGCCGTTGATGGCTATGCGAAACTATTTAGAGTCGTGCAACCAAAACGACTTAGGTGAGAAATTAATTTTTAACAGAATTACAAATTGTGACTTTTTGAAAATAAATTCGAGAAGTAACGTGAACTTCATTGAGAAAAGTTGCATTGCTTTCATCTAGATTACAAGAAGCAGAAAAAGAATTGAATACAATCATGAGCGTCCTCAAACAGAAGCAGCAACAGTTAAAAGATGTCGAAAATAAGATTAAAAAATTGCAGGATCAGTACAACGAAGCTGTAAATAATTTGGCTAATTTAGAATACAATATTGAACTTAGTGAAGCTCGACTAAACAGATCCGGAAGATTAACTTCTGCTTTAGCAGACGAAGAAATCCGCTGGCAAGAAAACATGAAAGTAAGAGAAAAGAGACTTTAAATAATCATTTGGATGTTTTGGTTATTCAATACTATTATTTTGAGTTTTATTTTATAAATGATTTTTTAGGAAAATAGGGCAATGAATTCTTTTAAATAAAATTGATGTATGGGTACCATATTGAATTCAATATGAAACGCTTAAGATTTCAAGTGGACATATATTGCATTTTTAACAAAATAGTTCAATTTTCTACCAAAAGAGATGAATTTTTAACGAAAGAGTTGAGTTTTCATGCTGAAGCGTCAATGTTTTAGTAAAGAGTTGATTTTTGAACCCGAAAAGATAAATTTTCAACAAAAAAGTTCATTTTCACAGTTGCATTGCCAACCAAATAGTTGAACTTTCAAGCAAAGGGACGAGTTTACAACAAAATAGTTACATTTTTAACCAAATAGTTTAATTTTCAACCTAGAAAGATGAATTTTCAACAAAATAGTCGACATTTCAAACAAAAAAGATCAATTATCACACAAATAAGCGAATTTTTTTAAAGACAGTTGAATTTGGAACAAAGAGAAATGAATTTTCAACAAAGAACTTTTCCAACTAAAAAAAGATGAATTTTCAATCCAAAAGGAATTAAAAAAGACGCATTTTCAACAAAACCGTTGAATTTTCCACCAAATATAGAAGATACATTTTCAAGCAAAAATAGAATATTTAAATCTTCAGTTAAATTAATTTATAACCAAAAAGAAAAAAACGAATTTTAACAATAAAGTTAAATTTTTAACCAAATAGTCGAATTACCAACCTACAAAGATGAATTTCCAACCAAATAGTCGAGATTTTTAACAGAAATGATCAATCTTTAAACAAATAACCGAATTTTTTAGAAGACAGTTGAATTTTCAACGATGAGAAATGAATTTTCATGCAAGAACTTTTCAACCAAAAAAGATTAATTTTCTATTCAAAAAGAGGCTTTTTCAACAAAACAGTTGAATTTTCGACCAAAAAAGATGACTTTTTAACAGAATAGTTTCATTTTCAACCGAACAGTTAAATTTTTAACCTATGAAAATGTACTTTAAACCATATACATAGTTGGATTCTCATCTAAAAAAGATAAATTATCAACCGAATAGTTGAATTTTCAAATGAAAAAAGATTATTTTTCAATCAAAAATAGAATAATTAAATCTTTAGTCAAATTAATTTTCAAACAAAAAGAAAAAAATTAATTTTCAACAAAATAGTTAAATTTTCAACTAAAATTATGGATTTTCCACAGGAAAAATGGATGTTGAACAAAGGTGCTTGACAAAAAATATAATAGTTGGTAATTCAATCGAACAATGTTTCTATTTTGATTTTTAAAAAAGTTTAATTTTCACCCCAAAAATATGAATTTTCCATCAAACAGATGATTTATCAAAAACAAATGATCATTTTTCAACCACAAATAGAATAGTTAGATTTTCAGTTGGAAAAATTAATTTTCAACCCAAAAAAAAACGAATATTCTAAATAATAATATAATATATATAATATAATAAAAATAATAACATAATAAAAAACAAATTATTTCAACTTTCACCTAAGTAGTTGAATTTTTCTCCGAAAAAGGTGAATTTTTAACAAAAAGTGGAATAGTTAAATTTCATCAGTTATGAAAATTAATTTTCAGCAAGAAAACTAATTTTTAACAAAACAGTTGCATTTATAATAAAATAATCAAATTTTCAACCAAATAGTGAATATTATATAATATGGTAACATAGTTCTATTAATTCAGTTTGTATTTAGTCAAAAAAACGAGGTAAAGGAAAAGTTTCTTGAAAACAGTGGAAGAAGGATTATGTCTTTAAAAACGGGAAAAGAGGGGACTAGGGGAATGATTCTGAAATTTGAAGAAAAAATATCAATGAAATTAAAATCAAATCCAATGAGAAAATATTTCGCTGTTTTTTTTATAGGACTTTGATAAGCAGATAAAGAATTTAATGGGTGACAGCTTAGTGGCAGCTGGAGCATTAGCTTATCTAGGAGCTTTTACCAGTGAATATAGAGAAGAACTGTTAACAATATGGCTGAAGAGATGTGAAGAACAGGGAGTTAAAACTACTGCGAATTTTAATTTAGTTTCAGTATTAGCTGATTCTTATGAAATTCGTTTATGGAATAGCTTCGGTTTACCCAGAGATCAAGTCAGCACAGAAAATGCTATTTTAGTCACTCAGGCTGAAAGATGGCCACTTATGATTGATCCACAAGAACAGGTACTTTTATAAGCTGTTCAAAAACTACGTCACGCTATTTTGAAATTTTGTTCACTCCTCCCCTTCCAGGCTGGCAATAAATTTGATTACATAAAATTAATGCTTAGGTACCAAATTGAATTCGATATGAAAGGCTTAAGATTTCAAGTCTAAATATATTGCATTTCCAACAAAATAGCGGAATTTTCAATCAAAAAAGATTAATTTTCTACCAAAAGAGATGAATTTTGAACGAAAAAGTTGAGTTTTCAAGCTAAAAAGCCGAACGTTTTAGAAAACAATTGACTTTTGAACCTAAAAAGATTACTTTCCAACTAAAAAAGATGAATTTTCAATAAAATAGTTAAATTATCAATATTGAAATTAATTATCAACTGAACAGTCTCATTTACTGGAATTTTCAATCCAAAAGGACGAGTTTTCTATCTAATAAGACGAATGTTCAACAAATAAGTTGAATTTTTGTCCAAAAAAGATGGCCTTTTAACAAAATAGTTGAATTTTCAAAAAAATAATTAAATTGTCAACAAAGTATGTGATTGAATTCTTAACAAAAAATTAAATAGTTGATATTTCAACCAAACACGATTGTAATTAAAAATCAAATACAGTTGAATTCAACCAAAAATACGACTTTTCAACAAAATAGTTGAATCCGCAACCAAAAAAGATTAAATGTTAACGAAACAGTTGCACGTTTAATCAAAAAGATCAAATTTTTAAAAAAGAAATAAATTTTGAACCAAAAAGTAGAATTTTCAACCCTAAAGTTAATTTCCAATCAAATAATTAAATTTAAAAGCAAAAACGATTAATTTCCAACCAAAAATGTAATAGTTAAACTTTCAGTTTAAAAAATTGATTTTTAACAAAAAAAAAGAATCTTCAGCAATTAGTTAAATTTGCAACCAAATAGATGAACCTTTAACTAATAAAATGAAATTTTAACATGGTAGTACAGCTGTTATCCAAGTGATTGAATTTTCAACTAAAAACTATCTATTTTCAATGAAATATTTAATAGTTGAATTTTCAACTAAAACCGAGGACTTTTCCTTAAAAAATGGATTAGTTACATTTTCAGTTGAGAAAATTAATTTTCAACTAAAAAAAAAAAAAACAATTTTCAATAAAATAGTTCAATCCTCAACCAAATAGTCGAATTTTTAACCAAAAGAGATTTTATTCTAAACCGAAAATATAATAGTAGACTTTTCAATTTTAAAAAATTAACTTTCAACAAAAAATAGTTGTATTTTCTTATTAAGCTACTTTAATTCGTTTCCCATTTAAGCGAAAAACTAGAAAAAGGGAAGTTTTTTTAAACAGCGGAATACATGAAAGAGTGTGAAGTCTGTATAAAATTCTGCTTTACTTATCAATTAGAATCACTAATTTTCATTTTTTCAAGCATTTCAAAAATCGTCACAGAACCTGTTACCTCCTCCCATCGCTGGCAATGTGACATAGTTTTTGAACGGCCTCTTACTTAATTATATATTTTATTTAATAAGACAGATGTATGTAAAATTTTCATTCTAAACTTGATAGTATATGTTTTTAACGATCTAAAAAAAAATTTAATCGTTTGTCATGAAATAAAAAAAAAAGTTTTATTTGAAAACAAAAATCAGGAACCTAATCCATTTCAAATCAGGCGGGCGGTGCAACTTCAAGTCACAGGAATCTATGAATTTTTTTTTTTTTAATGTCAATTTCTGCATTCCTTTTAGAAGCAACGAAAGATTTAACAAAATTCGGATAAAGACTTTTTTCATTTCAAAATTTTCTACAAAAATACCTTATACTCTTTTGTGGTATCTTATATTGTTCGCGAGAAATAATTATAAATTCAATTTTTCGAGAAAAAAAATTCACATGGCCAAAAAAGTAATTCGCGCTGCATAAAACCTACTGAATTTCATTTTTATATAAGCACGAATTTTTTTAATCATTGGATAAATTAATGAAAATTCGACTTTATCTTCGCGGCTGAATTTGGAAAATATGAAAAATTGATTTTCTGGAAAAACACTTCTTTTATTTTATCCAATATGTTTGAAAATTTTTTGCTCATATAAAGACGACATTATACAATATGTTTGATGCAGGCGGAATCATTTTTGTGGCCACGAGAATTTCTTTTCGATAAATTTAATTTTGTAATTTTTCTCGCGAACGATGCAAGATATCATAAAACAGTAAGAAGTATTATTCTTTGTAAAACTTTTAGAAATGAACAAACTTTCTTCTTACCAATTTTTCAAATCTGTCGTTGTTTGTGAGGAGCGAAAACTTAAATATCTCAATTAAATCCAAAGTTGTGAAGGTTTGAAGAAACAATTTTCATTTTTTTTAAACAACCATAAAATTTCAAATACTCATAACATCGCAAAAATTATTTTTTTAAAGGGTAAACACTCGCATTTCCAGTTAACACAGTCCTTTTACATACCTATTGAATCCAATTCATTCAATAATCAGACCGACTCCTTGGCAACCATGTGATTCTCTAACTACTCC
>CAKNYM010052150.1:110381-146730 GCA_932195095.1 Andricus curvator | reverse complement strand
TTTTCTTAAGAATTGTGTGAAAATTTTAAATGATTTTTCATTTTGAAAAATGAACTGTAACACTTAACCGGCAAACGTTTTTTTGGCACCTTTGACCTGTAAACCTGCTTCCAGCGCATTTTTCAATAATTTGCACTAATAGGAAAAATCTGAAAAAATTCAGGGACCACAACTGAAGTCTCTACTCAACAAACATGCAAAGGACTTTCAGATAAAAATAAATTATTTAAACAATTTTTGTAAATAAACCACAGAGTAACTCAGTCACTTAGTTTTCGTTCGGACATGAATGACCCAGGTTTACAGGTTAAGTGTTAAGAGAAAATTAAAAAAGGTTTTTAAACATATCAAACGATTTCCTAAAATTTTGAAAAAGAATGTAGAAGATTTTAAAGCAAAATGTTTAAATTTGGTAACATAAAAAAAATCGAGTGAATTCAAGAAATATTTAGAAGAATTAAAGAGATTCAAAAAGAATTTCAAACTTTACAAAATTTTTAGAAATGTAGATTCTTAAAGATTTCAAAAATAAACTTCAGAACCTTCAAAAGAATTTCGAAAGGTTTCAAGAGAATAAACAAATTTTCTTAAAATTCCTGGGAAATTTTAGAAGATTATAAGTCAATATTTAAAATTTTGAATGATTTTTCAAAATTTTAAGAAACATACGACTCAGTTAAAAATATTTCCAGGCATTTAAGACATTTTAAATAGATTAGAAATATTTAAAAACTTGTAAAAATTTTCCGAAAATTTATCAAATATTTTTTGATTTCTACCAAACTTCTAAAGGTCCTAAACATCTTTCAAAAAGGCTCGAATTTTTCCTAATATTTTGTAAAATCCTATAAAATAAAAAAAAAGTTCTTTAAAATCTTCTAGATTCTTTTTTGACAGATCTGAAATATTCAAAAATCTTTTTTAAATTTCTCCAGAATCTTATCAAAATTATATTTATTTAAATTTAAAAACAAACAGATCTTACTTATTTTCTTGTTCTCAATTCTCAGAATTTAACTTCAGCTCAAATTTAATGTTCAAAAAGTTTCAACAAATACTTATTTGAAATTTTTATATTGTATTATCAATAATATAATTTTTTATTCTTTTTGGTATTGAAAAAAGTTTTCAATTGGTGAATTTCAATTAGTACTTTCATTAAATAACTTCAATATTTGTATGAATAAAAAAAGTATTAAAAAAGCATTCAGCGTTACATCAAAATATTGTTTTATTTATTTCTAGATAATACTTGATCTCACAAAACCTTTTTTTCATTAGAAAACGTCTATTATGTTTTAAATTTAATACCAAAAATGTTACGTAACGGCGGTGAAGGGTGTGTGTGTGTGTGTGGGGGGGGGTACAAAGGAAATGTCGCGGTCTTTTACATGGGGAGGGGGGGGGGTTAAACAGGTCAAAAATAATGTTACGTAATATGTGAATGCTCCCTAATCTAAATAGTCTTTCGCAAGTTATCTGGGTACTAATTTAAATTTCCCTCTACTAATGCCGCTTCAGCCGCGCAAGCCCATTGAGAGCATTAGTTCCGCAATTGGTCGGTGTGCAGCGCTAGTGCTACCCTTTCTCGCAAATGAGATTAATCGCCAAGGATATAAGAATGCTTCAACTCAGAACTATGAATTAATTTGCGAGGCAGCCGCGGCTTGCCGATCGACCTACCTTTTTGAGGTTCGAGACGTTAATTAACGTTTTTTCGAACTTAAAAAAATAAATAAATTTTTTTTCGGAGCGACATGCTCATGCTCTTGAGGAATGTTGATAAAATTTTTCAGCAAGCTTAATTATTCTTCATTGATGTTTCAAAATCCCCCCCCCCCAATTTTTTTTAACGTAGCAGGTGAAATGTCTAGGTCTAGTACTTTTTTAACACAAATTAAAAACTTTAATAAAGTATAGATTTGCATGAATTAGAACAATTTTCATTAAAAAAATTGAATTCACTGTCAAAAATTTGTCGCATTAATTAACTTTTTTTAAAAACCAAAAAAAAACGCGGCGGACATGAACCTATGTTTTAACCTAGGTTTAAGTATAGGTCTAAACCTAGGGCAAACCTGGGTTTTTCTCCCAGCCACTTGGACCAAGTCCGAAGAAAAGACCAGGTTTTTTCGGGAAGTGTGCTATGTGGGAATCCTAGATAGCAAACTGAACTCGGCAAAGCACCTGCTGACCCAATGCGGAAAGTTTGCCATGACTATTTGGATGTGCAGGAGATCCTTCGGGTTGGCGCACAGTGGGGCGAAATGGAAAAACGATGTTCAAAATAATCTGTAGCTCGCAATTCTTCATCGATTTTCAACTTTTTTTTTTCAAAAAATTCAGCATTAAATTCTTAAGAAACATGTCGAGGCCGATTTTTTAATTTTTTTTTTTTTTTAATTTATATAGAACTGCAAATATCGAAAAAAATGTTGATTTTCAAATTTTTTTTGTTTAATTCTCTGTAAAATTTTTTTTTAGTAGCATCAGGCCTCAGGTTTGATGCGCAAGGGTCAGTGAAAGAAAAGAATTTGTTGTTATGTCAAGTTATTTGTTATAAACAAATATTTGCAACAAATAGCCAGTATGATGGATTATGTTTTTGTGAAGTATATTTATGCATCGAAATCGCTCGTTCTGAGCAACGAGGTGACATTTGATCATGAAAATGTGATGTCCGATATCATTTGTTAACTTTAACAACAAATAATATAAACAAATGCATGATTTGAACAGTTTTAGGCAGAAACAAACCGTATTTTCTTCCGATTGTCCTCGAATCTCATTGCCAGTGATACACATTGATGTATTATTGTCACCTAAAATAATTTGTTTAATTTATCAACAATTATTATAAACAAATGCATGATCTGAACAGTTTTAGGCAGAAACAAACCGAATTTTCTCCCGATTGCCCTCAAATCTCATTGCCTGTGATACACATTGATGTATTTTTGTCATCTGAAATAATTTGTTGATATTATCAACAATTATTATAAACAAATGCATGATCTAAACAGTTTTAGGCAGAAACAAACCGAATTTTCTTTCGATTATCTTCGATTCTCATTGCCTGTGATGCAAATTGATATATTTTTGTCATCCGATATCATTTTTTAACTTTATCAACAAATAATATAAACAATTGCATGAGCAAAAAACGCAAATGAAGACCACGAGATTAAGAATCCAGCTAGAATTTCGGAAAGAGATGGGTTTAATTATCGACATACCCAAGCTTGGAGCAGGAACATCAAATGATGGGAATAATACTGCTCGAAAATTTTTTCAAGATCCTGAATCAACAGCAAAGATCACAGGTGTTGATGTTCGCTTGATCGAGCGATTTAGCATAATTTTGCAGGTTCTTTCTTGTGGTTAAAAAAATCGATTCAGAGAAATTCGAAAACTATGCTCTCGAAACTGCACGAATGTATGTAAAATTGTATAAATGGTATTATATGCCATCATCTGTTCACAAAATTCTTTTGCACGGAGCGGAGATAATCAAATCGTTCAGCATTCCCATCGGGCTCTCATTTGAAGAAGCTCAAGAAGCCCGTAATAAAGATTTTAAACGATTCCGCGAATTCAATACTCGTAAGTGCAGTCGGTTAGCAACTAATACTGATCTATTGCATAAAGTACTCATCTCATCTGATGCATACTTGTCACATCTAAGAGGAAGCTGGAGACATATAGATAGTGATTTTCATCCTAAAGCTCTTGAGCTCTTGATTCTAGAATAAATCGTTCTTGAAATGAGGACTGGAATTATGAAATGTCCATAATAGGAATTTGTTCAAATGATTCGTTCATAAAAATGTTGAATGACATTTTGAGTCAAAAAAATAGCAATGAGCATCGCAGGCAATGAGATTTGAAGGCAATCGGAAGAAAATTCGGTTCGTTTCTGCCTAAAACTATTCAAATCATGCAATTGTTTATATTATTTGTTGATAAAGTTAAAAAATGATATCGGATGACAAAAATATATCAATTTGCATCACAGGCAATGAGAATCGAAGATAATCGAAAGAAAATTCGGTTTGTTTCTGCCTAAAACTGTTTAGATCATGCATTTGTTTATAATAATTGTTGATAATATCAACAAATTATTTCAGATGACAAAAATACATCAATGTGTATCACAGGCAATGAGATTTGAGGGCAATCGGGAGAAAATTCGGTTTGTTTCTGCCTAAAACTGTTCAGATCATGCATTTGTTTATAATAATTGTTGATAAATTAAACAAATTATTTTAGGTGACAATAATACATCAATGTGTATCACTGGCAATGAGATTCGAGGACAATCGGAAGAAAATACGGTTTGTTTCTGCCTAAAACTGTTCAAATCATGCATTTGTTTATATTATTTGTTGTTAAAGTTAACAAATGATATCGGACATCACATTTTCATGATCACATGTCACCTCGTTGCTCAGAACGAGCGATTTCGATGCATAAATATACTTCACAAAAACATAATCCATCATACTGGCTATTTGTTGCAAATATTTGTTTATAACAAATAACTTGACATAACAACAAATTCTTTTCTTTCATTGACCCTTGCGCATCAAACCTGAGGCCTGATGCTACTAAAAAAAAATTTTACAGAGAATTAAACAAAAAAAATTTGGAAATCAACATTTTTTTCGATATTTGCAGTTCTATATAAATTAAAAAAAAAAAAATTAAAAAATCGGCCTCGACATGTTTCTTAAGAATTTAATGCTGAATTTTTTGAAAAAAAAAAGTTGAAAATCGATGAAGAATTGCGAGCTACAGATTATTTTGAACATCGTTTTTCCATTTCGCCCCACTGTGTGGCGTGGGGTCTGAGGCCTAAAATGCTTGCATGGCTCTACTCTGCTGTCCTTAAACCAAGGCTCCTATAGGCGGCTATGGTCTGGCTACCACGGGCGGAAGTTAAAACGATTTAGGACAGGCTGCGAAGATTACAGACGCTAGAGTTTAGGGATTTTACGGGAGCAATGAGAACTACGCCAACAGCGGCGATATGATTCATGCTCTGTGAAGAACCCATACATGTTGCGATAACTGCTAGAGCGGCACACGCGATGGGCCGCCTGGCAAGAGCAAATACATGGACTCGGGGGACTAGGAACACTAGGCTCCCAAGTGACATCAGCACACTACCGATTCTAGAGATGAGGCAAGATAAAATAACAAAACGCTTCAACTTTACCAAAACTTTCCGCATCTGTATTCCAAGCAGGGACTTGTGGAAAGTAAATGGTAACCCGCTCCTCCAAGGGAATATCTGGTATACAGATGGCTCCAGGAGAGAGGGAGGGTCAGGAGCAGGAATCTATGACAGCGCGAGAGGGAGGGGGATAGGGATCCCACTTGGGCGAAATGCTACTAACTGCAATAGGAAAACCAGACATAACATCAGAACTGGTTTGGGAATGCAAAATGGCATTAAACCAATTTGCAGAAAAAAGAAAGTGGCCCTCATATGGGTCCCTGGTCACACAGGGGTCAAGGGCAACAAAAAGGCGGACCACTTGGCAAAATGCGGAGCAGCAAGTGAATACATAGGACCGGAACCGGTACTGGGACTAGCGTCTTGCTGCATCGGTATGGCCATCAAAAGCTGGATCCGAACAAAACATCGGGAATACTGGGAACAAATCCAGGTTTGCCGACAGGCGAAATCCATCCTGGGTTATACCTACAAGATGAACAGAGCCAGGGAAATCCTGGGTTTACCCAAGAAAGATATAAGGACAGTGGTTCGGATCCCTACTGGGCAAAACCACTTGAACTATCATATGCACAAAATGGGGTATAACCCCATGACAGAGTGCAGGAAATGCGGCAGGGATGACGAAAAACATCCCTGCATGTATTATGCCAGGGCCCGGCATTAGCTAGGCTGAGGCAGCAAACCCTCGGGGCCCATTTTATGGAACCTGAGGAAATTACAACGCGATCAGTGACTGACATACTAGGCTTCACCATGAGGACTGGGGTCAACTACTGAGAGCGAATAGTTAAAGGTGTGGCACAATTATTGGCCTTATAGCTTGAGCGCCAGGGGAGCTGCTTACCGACTTCCCGCCCACTTTAAAACTAACTAATGTTCCAAAATTGACAAATTTAGCTTTAAACATTTATTTTTTTCAAAACTTAAGGAATTCATTTGCAATGTTTTGAAAATTGTTTCAATTCACTCTTAGAATTCATTTTTAAAACATTTTTTTAAATCTTTTCAAATTTTAAATTATTTTTGAATATTTCAAAAACCTCTGAACATCTAAATATTTTTTGAAATCATTCAAAATTTTCCTAAAATTTTTAAAAAATTCTACATAAACTTCTAAACTTTCTAAATACGTTTTAAAATTGCCGTAAAATCTTACGAATTATTTTTTTGCAATTTTGAAATCTTTTACAATGTTTTTAAAAATTCTTTAAAAATTAGTTTGTCAAAATAATTATCAAATATTTAAAATTTTTAATATTTAAATTTTTCCAGAAGTCTTAAGGAATTTTTTTTATTCTCTGGAAACCTTTAAAAATTCTTACGAAGCTTCCAAACTTTTTGTTCGAAATCTTCGAAAATCAAAAGTTTGTTTTAGATTATTTTTAATCTTTTCAATTTTGCAATAGTTTTTCAAACTTTTAAATATCTGTTAAACTTACTCCAAGTTTTTATAAAATTTAAAATTTTTGCTTTGAAATCTTCTACATTCGTTTTCGAAATTTTAGGAAATCTGCACTTTGTCTGAAATGTTTTGGAATCTTCTCAAGATTGAAATTATTTCCGAATCTTTTCAAAACTTCTAAAATTTATAAATATCTTTTGAAATAATTCAGTTATCCAACGATTTTTTTAAGTGCTACAAAATTTAAAAAATTGTCTTAAAATCTTCCAGATTTTTTTTTGACATATTTTGAAATTTTCGAAACTTATAATTAATTCGTTAAAATAAAGCCCAAATCATATTAAATTTTCCCTGAAATATTATTGTCGGTATTGGTAATTTTTTGTCACCCCGACAGTGTATATTGTATACACTTCAATAAAGATATTCTACTTGAACGAAAAAACATTTGACGTTTCACATTTAAAACTGAAGAAATTTCTAATTAGAGGAATCGAACGTTTAAAATTGAACAATTGAAGGGTTGCAGTACAGAACTAGATAACCAACAAAATTGCAATTTTTCAGGAGAGCGAAATAACATTCTGTAAAATCAAAATCGCCATTTAAAGATAAAACAAATGTTTTTCTCCTGAGCTGGAGTGTTTCTGAATTGAGGCCTAAAAAGAATGATTAAAAAACATTATCCAGTTCCGAGAAATAAAATGTGGAAGTTTACAATCTCAAAGTGACAGGAACCTAAAATTGGAACAGGCTCGGTTGCGGATCACGATAAAATTTGCATTTTTCAGTTTAAACATAAAATAAAAATTTTCTCCCGAGATGTTGATTTGCTAAATTGGGAGAAAATGAGTTTGATTCGAAAAAGTTAACCAATTACGAGTAAATTATTCAAGAATTTGGAGGTTTAAATTTCAGAGGTTTTGAAAATAGTCTTTGGATAGCGACTAAAAATCTATTTTTATGTTGAAAAAAAGAATAAAATCTTGCTCCCGAAATATGGGGAGGCTGAATAAGAATAAAAAGCTTTTTATCCTAAAAAATGATTCTGTTCCGGGAAAATAAAGATTTAGTGTTACGATATCGCACTGTAACAGACGATTTTTCGCTGAAAGGCCTATAATAAGAAGAAAGATATGTTTCTTCATAAATAAACAATAATTATTTAAAAAAAAAAACCGATCCCAATCGCCAGACAGAAAGTAAAGTGAAAAAAACTTATAAAATTGACTTTTTGTAGAAAATGAAGATTTAAGATTTTAGGTTGGAATTTGATTTGTAATTTGGTGCTGAGGAAAGTGGAAAATAGTTTTATTTAAGGGGATTTTCTTTGAAAAAAGTATTTTTTTATTTTTCGGTAATTAAGAATTTTCAGGAAGAAGTATATGGTCAGAAAAAGGTTTAAAAAAAGGTAAGAGGTTAGGAAATAAAAAAAAAGAAGATGGGAGACAAGTACAGAGTCCGTTATCTGGTTTTGAATTACCATTTCTTATATTACTATATTAAAAATGAGATTTCGAACAAATCCTTTTAACATAACATGTACTTGATTTTTTAAGAATTTTTTATACAAAAGGCCCATTTTCGGCAAAAATGTTGGTTATCTAGTTTTGTACTGCAAGCTTGCAATTATGAAAAAAGCATTACAGATTGTAGATTTGAGAATTTATTATAAGAGTTTAGAATTTTATTAATTTTTTATAAACTTTGTGCATATTGTCTTGAATAGGATGCAAAGAGAATTCAACAATTTTAGGTAGAAACAAATTTTAAGAGAACAGCGCTCATAAATTAACAATTAAAAATTATGATTTTGAAATATGTAATTCGAATGCGTCTAATTTGTTTAATTTTAGGCAGAAACAAATTTTTAATGAACACAGCTCATAAATTAACAATTAAAAATTATGATTTTGAAATATGTAATTTGAATGCGTCTAATTTGTTCAATTCTAAGATGGAAATATTCGAAGATGAATTTTAAATTTAAATCTTAAATGTCAGAAATTACGCGCCATTTAGAAAGAATTTAACGTTAATTAACATGAAAAAAATTTTTATTGAACCAGGTATCCCGATACATCAAAAACTACACCTCTAGTCTTTATTCTAAGTACCGGTTCGGATCCGTTTAGTGCATTCCAAAGATTCGCAACAGAAATGGGATTCACTGAAAAATATAAATCGATATCCCTGGGCCAGGGCCAAGGCCCAATAGCAGAAGGCCTTATCAGGAAAGGAATAGTAGAAGGAAGTTGGGTCTTTTTGCAAAACTGCCATTTAGCCACCTCGTGGATGCTTAGCATGGAGAGACTAATTATTGTTGAAATAATAGAACAAGCAGAGACAGTGCATGAACATTTTCGTATTTTTTTGAGCTCGATGCCCAGTGTATCTTTCCCTGTATCTGTCCTTCAAAATTCTGTTAAAGTCACTAATGAACCTCCCAAAGGACTTAAAGCGAATATCAAACGAGCGTTTTTTGATCTCAGTGAAGATTTCTTTGAAAATAATCGTAAGTTTTCAAACTGGTATTGAATTTAATCAAATTATTACTGATAATAATCGACAAGTGTCCGCAGTGTATGAAGTTTTTTCTGTTCGCAGCTGATCTCCCAGCTAATACATTCTGTTCGCAGCATAATATAAGTTGGCTCGCAGAGATGCCTTTGTTTTTTTGTTCCTATTTTTTTAATTTTGTTCTTTTTATTATTTCAGGATTTAAAGTTTAGAAGTACATAAGAGCAAAATGAAATAATGTTTTTTTTTTTATTACTAAAATACTTGGAATAAAGAAGAAGCCTTCACCCTTTATGACTTCTAATATTAGTTTTAGTAAAAATAATCAAATTGTTACAACCTATTACAATTACAATTTTTTTATTTCAAGCATGAGCGATGTCTTTAACCTTCTTAGTCTATTATATAAAAAAGACAGAATGATTACAAATATTATAAAAGTTTTATGACTTTCCCCTTTTTTTAAATCGTTCAAAACCCGTAAATTAAAAATAAAATTATCTTGTTGATCAGCTTTCACCTTAAAACTTTTAATATTATATTATTTAAAACTGGAATCATTTAAAATTAAACAATCTTGAATTGAAAGCACTTATCGAAACTTTTAAAATAGTTTTGTTTTATTTGTAAGTATTTTTAATTAAAACGGATTTTAATTTTAAATACAAAATAGTTCAATTCAATCATGAAGGTAGATCTTTTAAAATTGTATCGTTTGAAAATAATTATATCTTATAGTTGAAAAACGAATTAAAACCAATAATTAGTTAAATAATTAATTTTAACCTCAAACGTCCTCAATTACTTGAATAAACATTTGAAATTAAATCATTTGAAATTAAAAACTTTAAATAATTGAATAAATCCCAGTTCAAAGTCTTCGATACTAAAATAACGTATAAGTGAGGAATACTTAAAATTATACACTTTTAAAGTCTTGGAGGCTACAAAAATAGATAAATTTTAATTCTCAGGCTTACCAATTTAGATAATTTCACTACTTAGCATGTAAAACTGAAAATTAATCAATTTTACAACTTAAAAATAGACCCTTTTCAAATTTAGAACGTTTTAAATTGAAAATTGTTGAATCTGAATTACTAAAAAATGGTGCAATAAGAAATGTATAGCCTTTCAAACTGAAAATTCACAGCTTTTAATACTATTCCTAAAAAGCATTCAAAATTGCATCATTTTCCATTATACACAATACATATATCGAAGAGTCTTCAATTTAGAATATTCAAAAGTGAATTTTAAATTGTAGACCTTTAAATTGCAATTCAAAATCATGAAAATCATTATAATTTAAGAAGTTTTAATTTAATTTAAGGGTTATCAATTTAACACATTCACAAATAAAAATTATGCAAGTTTTAAGTTTGATTGAGAATTGAAAACTGGACTTTTGATTTACAAAATCATCAAAATCGTCCAAATTTAAGAATTTTTATTTATACATCTATAAAATTTAAGAGTTTTCAATTATAAATGTTCAAAATTTAACTATTGAAAAAAAACTTTCAAAATTACATAATTTTAAATTATACATATTAAAAAGTGAAAAATATTTAAATGCAAATCTTCAAGATAAACCTAGTATTCCAAAAAGATGTTCAAAATTGTATCATTTTAAACAATAAACGTTCAAAACTTAACAAGTAGGCTAATTTTCAATTGCAAACATATTCAAAATGAATGAGTGTCGAAAATGAAAGCCTTAGTAAGACTCAGAATTCCAGAATATATTTTAAAAACATCTTATTACGATAAAAAATCCCACATTAACTTATTTATTTTCTTCTTTGATTCTAATTCCTAATAGAATAAAATCTCATATTTATACTAGAGTAACCGTTTACTGCAAACCGATTAAAATTTCAATTAAATTATAATTGTATGAAAGCCGATGTAGCTATTTTAATATTTATTTTAATTTATGATTATTAATTATATTTTTTGTCCGACCCCCCTTGAAAACGCGCCATTGCATGCACGTGAGGCAGGCGTAATGTGGCCGCTTCCAGCCCAGTGACGTTCGCACATGCGCACTCCGCCGCCGGGCCAACATGAAACTTTACGCCCGCTACATAAGACTTTAAGCCCGCTAAATAACACTTTACGTCCGCTACATAAAACTTTACGCCCGCTACACATAATTATCTTTATCTTTAAAAAAATTCTATCGCTGGACCCCACAGTCTTCCTTCGGCAAAGTACGCTATTTTTTTCTTTCACTTATAATCTAAAATTGTCAAGTACACCAAACATCCTCTATGGTGTGTATCAAGGGCGTACGGCTATTTTGCCTCGTGCGACTGCCGACCTCGCTTCGCTCGGGCGGCAAGTTCACACTCGTCAAAATAGCCTTCTTTACGCCCTTGATGCACAATATACTATTATAGTGTAATTTGAATTGTAGCATATATTTTAATTTTATATATAAATAATCAAAATGAGAAACGTGTAATAAGCGCGCTATTTTTGATAGTGCTAAATAAATAAAATAATAAATTATACACAGCACTGGAATTGAGTTGGAGAAAAATGATATTTGGAATTTGCTTCTTCCACGCAATTATACAAGAGCGAAAGAAATTCGGACCCTTGGGTTGGAATATTCACTACGAGTTCAATGATAATGACAGAGAATGTTGTCTCTTGAATTTAAAAATGTTTTGTGAAAACGGATCGATTCCATGGGCTGCCCTGATATACATAAGCGGTACGTTTCAACCATAAGAAAGTTTTCTTTAGTAATTTTTCTTCCCTCCCATTTACGTATCGATGATTTTTTTCAGGGGAAATCACTTACGGTGGTAGAATCACCGATAACTGGGATTTACGTTGTTTGAAAACGATTCTCGATGACTTTTTCTCTCCAAAAACTTTGCAACCAGGTGAGACATTCAAAAAATTATCATAGAATAATTGAATAATAATTATATCATCTCAAGCTATTAATTAATAATAAATTAGATTATGCATATTCCCCATCTGGAATATATTATGCTCCAAACATAATTACGCTCCAAGAATATAGGGAATTTATTGAAAAGTTCCCTATAATTGAAGATCCAGAAATCTTTGGAATGCACGAGAATGCAAATATTACATTCCAGGTAAAGAATGTTTTTAATATGTATATATTTTAAAGAGGAGTATGAAATTAAAACTGAATTAAAAATCTAATTGAGTTTTATGTTGTTTTATATAGTTGAAAGAAACTAAAACAGTCTTGAATACAATTATGGATGTACAACCGAAGGTTGGCATTGGAGAAGAGGGAAAATCTACGTCAGATATTGCACACGAAATAGCAGACATGGTTATGGAGAGAATCAGTCTCAAAATTGATATAGACGATTGCCATCCAAATCATTTAAAAGTAAAAACTTTTTTCCGGTTATTTGACATTTTAAATTCACATCTTCAAAACTAAGCAATTTATACCTCTTCTGAAAAATGTATAGAAAACTATGAAATTTGATAGATTCTCTATGCAGACAACACATGGTATTGAATACAATTCTATCCATTTAGGGAAAAATCAATCAAAATCCATCAAGGCGTAGAATTTAAAGAAAATTCTATAAGTACATTTGATACAAATCTTATCAAATTAAATCAAACAAATGATATCCTCATCAAAGTACTCTCCTTTGGGAGCCACATCCTTCTTCCAAAAGTGAGAGCACTTTCAGAAGCACTCCTTAAAGTCACCTTTCAGAATAACTAACAGCTGATACGTCGCATTTTGTTTTATTTCCCCTACGTCTTGAAATCGTTTTTCCCTTTGAAGGATCCTTCAATTGGGGCAACAGCCAGAAATCACAAGGAGCCAGATCAGGACTGTATGGGGGCTGCCGAGGTTGTACATGGCCCTGTTTCGCCAGAAATTGCTGAATAAGCTGCGATGAATGGGCAGGTGCATTGTCGTGGTGAAGGACCCAGTAGCCACTTTTCCAAAAATCAGGATGTTTCCTTCTTACTGCGTCACGTAATTGCTTCAGAACTTCTCGATAATTCTCTTTGTTTACCTTCGAACCTTTTGTAACGTATTCACGGTGCATAACACTTTCCTAGTCGAAGAAAAACAGTTGCCTTGATGTTGCTTCGACTCTCGCGTCTTCTTCGCTCTCGGGGATCCAGGTGTCTTCCACTGAGAAGATTGGGCCTTTTTCTCATGGTCCTAGCCATAAACCCATGATTCATCCCCAGTTATGACATTTTTGAACATTCCTGGTTGTTTCTGATTGATTTCAAATTGTCCTGGACGACTTCCACTCGATAACTCTTTTGTTGGGGACGAGCCACGCCGCTCATCCCCAAATCTTGGCATAAAATTTCTGAAATAATAGTTTCTGAAATCCCAATGTCTTCTTCAATGTCTTCCCAATTTCTCTCACTGTTAAACGACCATTTCGATTATTAAAAACTCGCACTTGTTCCACATTTTAAAGATTTTTTGGCCGTTGCAGACGTGCCAGAGCGAGGGTCATTTTCCAATGAAGAAGTCCACCCTAAAGATCTACGTGGTAAATACCTGTTATCGATAATAGTTAGATAAAACATCCAAGATTCTGGAATATAGCATTTGCTACAAGTCGTGTGCTGTTAAGATTCAATAGAGTTTCAATGAGAAAATGTTTATAGAAAAGTATAAGATTTCCTGCCAGGTAGTTAGATAACAACTTTCAAGATTCTGGAACATAGGATTTGATACAAGTCTTGTGCAGTTAAGATGAAAGGCCACACTGCATACGGGCGTAAGTGCCAAAACCCGAATTTTACACAAGAAAAAATAGAGTTTCAATGAGAAAATGTTGATAGAAAAGTATAAGATTTATCGACAGATAAAGTTAGATATAAACTTCCAACATTCTGAACCATTTGATTTGATACAAATATTGTGCAGTAAAGATTTAATAGTTTTCAAAGAGAAAATGTTGATAGAAAAGTATAAGATATCTCGACAGACAGAGTTAAATGAAAACTTCCCAGATTCCGGAATATAGGATTTGATACAAGTATTTTGCGATTAAAATAGTTGCGATTTGATAGAGTTTCAGTGAGTAAATTTTAAAAGAAGAGAATAAGATTTCCTGACAAATTCTGACAGATTTGATTTGATTTCTATCAAAAAAGGGTATTACAGTGGTTAGGAATTTAGGATAGAATATTTGATAGGATTGGATTGAATTTGTATGAAAAAAAGTATAGGAATGTATAGGATTTACTGAGACACTGGCTTATTTTGCTTTGATAGAAATCAATAGTAATTCTATTCAAACGTTTGACAGAAATCGTTTCCTTTTTTAGTGGGACACCGTGGGATACTCCCGATAAACATGATTAATTGATTATTCATTTTGCTAGACTCCCTATTAAAAGCGTTTGATGAAAATATAAATGAAACTCTTAAAATTCCAGACACAAAAAGCGGATTGAAAAGTATTAACTTTTTCTTTTATTAAATCATATCAAACTTTTTCAGCAGGGACGTTGAGGCATTTCAAAAAATGTTCAAATTAACAAATCTAATGGGTAACAATTCTAAATTCAAAGCATTTAAAATTGAAAATGAAACATTCAAAATTGAACCATTTCAAGCGATTAATATGGACCATTTATATTGTAACCATTTAAAATTGTACAATTCTAAAATGAGTTTATTTAAAATTAAAGAACTCTAAATTGATCCATTTTAATTTTACGTCAATCAAGATTTGACCTTTGTGCGTTTTCCATTTAATCACTTCACTGTTAGGGTTTTCAGCTGAAAATTATACAACTTTGAACAATTTCAATTTTAAACCAGACATGTTTAACCCTCAAATTCAAAATTTTACAACTTGAAGCGCCTTTAATTTAAAATTGTCTGATTCTCGGAATTTCAGTCTTAGTCTATTCGACTTTGAATGTAGTGAATTTATTGATCGTCCACGTGTTAAAAGGTTTAAATTTTTCGATTGCACAGTTTTGAGATTTTAATTAGAACCAAAAAAATGTTGAATTTTTCAATCTAAAAATTGTTCTAATTTGAACTCTTTTTATTTAAAATTGTTCATTTCAGTTTTTAATAAAATGTTCTAATTTTGAAAGATATAATAAATATTATTTAATTATTTCACACGCTATTATTATTAAATTTTCCAATTTATAAAGAATCGAACTGAAATTATCAAATTTTTAGCGTGTTTAATTTAAAATTATTGAACTCTGAAGGATATCAATTGGAAAGTTTACATCAACGTTTAAATTCACATTTGTTCAATTCAATTCAATAGGTATTGAATAATTAAAACACGATTAGCTAAACTAAACATACTTTGAATTTGAAAAATCAGTTTAATATGTATCAAATAACAATTTATGTATTTCAAATTTTCCAATTTATCAAGCTTTAAACTAAAATCATTCAATTACGAACTTTATGAATTAAAAATGTTTGAACTAATAACACCTTGATTTTAAAATTTTACAATTTGAATGAATTTAAACCTGAAACAAAAAAATGTTGTATACTTTAATTTAAAAGTATTAAATTTTTTATATTTCCAAAAGTTAAAAAGTAACACGCCGTTAGGCTTGAAATAAACATTCAAAATTGTCCATTTTCAAATATGTATGAACGTATGAATTAAAATTGTCAAATTCAAGCCTTGAAAATTGAAATGCTTCAAAAAGTAAAATTTTTCATTGGAATCGTATCCATTTTAAAGAATTTCAAAACGAATTCATTTGACCTCACGTTGGATAGTTTTTTCGACTAAAACTGAAGATTGAAAAAATTCCCTCTCTGAAGATAAAATCACTGTCATTTCCCAGTCACTTTCAAAAAATTCCCGGTCATTTCCTGGTTTCCCGGTCCAGCAGCCATCCTGGATAATTAGAAAATAGTACACGGAAAAAATTTATCCGTAAAAAAGTCACGAACTAGTAGCTAGGTCTCGGATATGAGAAAAATTCATCGGATATTTATGTATTTTCGTAAATAACCTGCGAACTTTGAGAAAGATTGACGAACTCGATGTGAAAATTCTAAAATGGTTCATCACTTTTTTTTTACGTGAATAATTACAAAAATATTACGAGTGATTAAGAAAAGATTCTCAGAGCACTCACGAGCTTGCCCGACAAATCTGGGAACTCGAAACTAAGTCTCCCTGTACGTGGCCCACGCACACACGCGCGGTGCGTGTGTGCGCTCGTATGTGTGCCTCGAGCTCGTCGGATGAGTGGCTAGAAGTTTTATAATACCTATTTTGTTTGGCGTCGATGGCTGCGCGTGTTTACGCACTCCTGGTTTATGTTTAGAAACTGGTGAGTCAGCAGTGTTTGAGTTTCGAATCTTCTGAGTTGCGAATTTATAAATTAATATAAATTCAATAGCACAAATAAAATTTTTCCTCTTTTTATTTCAGTCTGAAATTTTCAGGAACTGTTCGTAGGAAATTCGAACTGTTCGTAAGAAACTTCGAAATTTATCCATATATTTCTCATAGAAATAAGGATTTAATGTTTCATTTTTTTATCTCGTATCCGAGACCTAGCTACAAGTTCGTGACTTCTTCACGGATAAATTTTTTCCGTTTAACAAGGGGAAACCGGCAATTGTCAATTATTTTGGTTTCGGTTCATAATTTTTATAATAAAAGCTTATTATCTTATTATTAACTTGCCAAAGTAGTAATTAACGACCTATCGCAGTAACTATCGAGTTTGGTCAAACATACTATACATCGGCCGATAGCCCGATAACTCAGGCAGTAGCGCTTCGGCTTCATAGCCAAACGGTTACGTGTTCGATTCTCACTACCTACACTTTTTTCTTTATTTATTGAAATGTTTATAAATATCATTTTTTTCAATAATCTTTTAAAATTATGCAAATAATTCCCATTTCTAAATCTCGTAAAGTTTACGAATAGAGTTTACTTTTACGAATAGAAAGATACAGCTGGTCGTCTACCTTCGCTTACGACTGTTTTACTTCACGAAGTGGACCGCTATAACAAACTCTTAACAAAAATACACTCATCCATGGAAAATTTGCAGCGAGCTATCAAAGGTTTCGTCGTAATGTCAGCCGAACTGGAAGCAGTTTTTCAAGCTCTAGTGAATAATCAGGTACTTAAAAAACTGTTGAATGTATCAACACGTCCAATATATAACAATAGTTTAAATAATATTTTTAATTAGGTACCAGAAGAATGGCACAAAGTAAATGTGTATCCCTCGTTAAAAAGTTTGGGTACTTGGATCAGAGATTTAGAACTTCGAATTGATTTCATACAGGTAACAAAGTCAAATTATAAAGGTCGAGTATTGAGCCTTAGCAAATTTTGCCGTATATAAAGTTTTTAGTTCGGCAAATTTTTTGTGTCAATAAGGAACTTTCTGTTTTGATCATATTTTTTGCTACTTTGGAAAAATAGTCGAATATTTTACTACTTTATCATAAAATGAGGAATATTAAGTTATAAATACACACAAAGTGTCATATAATCAAGAACAATACACACTAAAAGCACACTAAAGAATTGCTTATCACTTCATTATTCCGATAATAATACACTTTATCACTAATTTGCTAATTGTCTCGCAGATGACAGCACTTCAGATTCGAATCACGAATCCTCACGATCACTTTTCTGTGACCAGTCACTAACATTCGTATTTTTTAAAGTTGGACTTGGAAAAAGAGTTCGAGATGTGATTGATCACTCTTCTGTGACCAGTCACTAAAATGCCGTACAGCAAAATTAAAATACGGCAAAAAATGCCGTAACTGTATACACTACGAATTATAAAAGCAATTATAGGGTTACTACGAAATCCCAATTTCGGAATTCCCTGACTTTCTCTGACTTCTCCCCGACCGTTCTAAATTTTTCTTTGAGGTATAAAAACAACCTTAAACATAGTAGATCAATAATGCTAATTATTTTAAACTCTTTTAATGACAACATTCATATCGAATTTTATAAGGAGTATTCCACAAATTAAGTAAAACATACATCAAATACATCAATTTTCAACTAAATAGTTGAGTTTTTAACTCAAAAAGATAAATTTTCAACCAAAAATGGAAGAATTATATATAACTTTCTATCAATAGAAAAAAGGATTTTCAACAAAATAGTTAAATTTTTAACCAAAGTGATGAATCTTCGATAAAAAATTAGTTCTCAACGAAAAATGTAATAGTTCATAAGTCTACCAAAAAATATGTTATTTTTCAATCAAAAACTGTTGAATTAAACTAAAAAAAATCTGCCCTCGATAATATATTTATCACGCGCTTCGCGCTTGATAATGTGTTTACCTCGCTCTGCACGCTCGGTCAGTGTATTTCACTCGCATTTGTGCACAGACCTTTTAAAATTAAAGGTTAAAGCATCGACAACTGTAATTTGGGGATTGTGAATTCTCTTTTGTTAAAGCTCCTTCGGCTTTAACGAACACATTCTCATCAAGCATCTCGTGCTTCGCACTCGATTTTGTCCAAAATGTGAACTTTTCTACATTATATTTAACACTTTTATATCAAATGTATATTACATTTAATCATGTACCTCGGCCTGGGATTGCTTATTCAGATATTGCAATATAAAGCACAAGTTTTATTTATCATGATTACTTTAACATTTGTTTCTTATTTTGCATTAAACTTTATTCTCAGCTACCCTGGAAAATGTAGCATTTCAATAAATTTATATTATTACAATAATTCATAATATGCATTGGTATTGAAACATATGTATTTTCATTGTCTTGTTTTTATAATTGAAAAAGAAAAGTGCGCATCCTATATGAATAAAAATTTTGGTTATTAAACATTTTATTGAATTTTGTGTCCTTTTTCCATAAATTTAATTTTTTTATTTTCAATGTTATTTTTTATGATTTAAAATAAAAATACGCATCCTAGCGTCAAGTGGTTTTGAGGAAATGTGTAGATATAATTTAGGCGAAAAATTTTGTTAAATAAAATGTTATTGTAGCTTGTGTCCTTTTTCCAAAAAGGTAATTTTTTATTTTTAATATATTTTGTTAACAAGAGTTTATAACAAATGTTTAGATCCTTCTTGGGTGAACAACTTTTGTCTTAATTATTTTTTCTCGTAGCTTGTGTCGTTTATCCAAAAATTATATTTTTTTATTTTTAATGCTGTTTTTTACGAATTTAAACAAAAACTACGCATCCGTTTGAAAAGTTATTATTAACGAATTTATAGATCTTTTTTGAATGCACAATTGTTGTCGATTCATTTTTTTTCGTATCTTGTATAGTTTGACCGCAAAATGGAATTTTTGATTTATCATTATTTTTTTGTGCGATCAAAATTTGAATTTTCGATTTTTGAAGAAAATTCAAAGAGTTGTTATGACAATCTTGTAGGGTGTTCAAAAAGTAACGTTTTTCTTTTTTTGACTTTTTTCATATCGTGCGTTGTTTTGCTTAACATTTTCATTTGCGTTTTTTTTTTTTTGTAAATGCTATGACTCTGATAATTTGTTTTGTATCGAAAAAAGTCATCAGGATAAATTGTTCGTATTTTTTAATACTACGAAAAGCCGTACATAGAATTTTCAAATTCTAAGAAAAAGTGGTCTCAAACATTGTTTAAATGCTCGAACTTTTTGAATTTTTATCCAAAATGGCTGGCTAACGAACTGGACCTTCAGTTTCTGACACTAAAAGAGTGTACGAAAGGCGAATCTAATGGATGAATTTTTTCTAATGTTATCGTGCTCACAGACAGACACATTCGTAAAAATCTGTTTTTTGGGTTCAGAGAGTCTCAAAACGTGTAAATTTGACAAAAACGGGGGGGAGGGGTCAAATTTTACACAAATCTAATACCTTCTCTGATGAGAATGTAAAAATACGATTTTCAACCAATTATTTGAATACTCAACCAAAATAGACTAACTTTTAAACCAAAAAGAGGAATTTTCAACAAAAGAGTTGAATGTTCAACCAAAAAAGATTTTTCATTCAATAAGGAAAAACAATCTTATCCAAAATGTTAAATTTTCAAGCAAAAAGATGAATTTCCTGAAAAACAGTTGAGTATTTAGCCCGAAAATATGTTTTTTTAACAAAAAAGTTTTTTTCAACCGAAAATATGAATTTTCTACCAAACTAATTGAATTTTCAACTAAAAAAGACGAGTTTTCAACAAAATAAATGAATTTTCACCTAAAATAGATCAATTACCAAGCTAAAATGGAGTAGTTACATTTCCAGTTTAAAAAAAAAATAATTTTCAACTCAAAATAAAACGAATTTTCAACCAAAGTAATGAATTCTAAAACAAAAATACAACAGCTAAATTTTCCGTGAAAAAATAAATTTTCAACGAAATAGTTAAATTTGCAACCAAACAGATGTGTTTTAACCAAGAACATTAAATTTCTATCAAAAAACATCAATTTTCCCTAGAAAATGGAATACTGAACTCTTGGTTTCAGTCCAGTTTCGGGGGTTGCCTGAAAATAACCTTGGCCACCTAAACAGTTTCCAACTGGAATGCATAATATTGCGCAATATACTCGACTGAGTACTCGCGCATTGCGTCCCTTCCGAGGCGAGAGTCGCAACCGTATCTCGCCCTGCGCGCTGAGAAACTGTGTGGGTCAGCAGTTCTAGGAAGGCCGAGACCGGGCGGACAGAATCCGAGAGTTGGGTGTAGTTCTTCTTTATTCATAATGTATCCCCTAAAGGTTTGCATGACATCCGTTTCATACAATACTTACGCCTACATACTCTATAATATCTTATCCTTACTATTTACAGTTATTTACAAATATTTACATAAAATCTTATATCTAGATACTTGTTTCTATTTTTTATGATAGCGCAATTTGGGACGTGTTAGCGAACGAGTGAGCGAGCGACCGAAAGCGAAAGTGCAAGCGTGAGAGAGAGCGAAAACGCAACCGCATCTTAATCTACTTATGCTATTACATAACCATTACTTACAAATCTTTATGGTTCCAGTTTAAGCAACTTCCGTTTCCTTTTTCTTTCACTTCTCTTGTACCTCCATTATGCCATTTTTTTAAATCCATTCTCCCATTCTTTCTCATTCGCTCCCCTAGCACCCTCCAAGTCCTTCATGCACTCTTCCCCAAATCCATCCTCCACATTTTCTTGCCAACTTTCTGTATCTTCCATTCCTCTCCTACATCCTTCCCATACATGCTCCCATGTTTCGTCTTTCCATTCATAGATTCTGCACTTTCTGTTCGCTTTCTTTTTCCAATACATATCTTCCCTTACCTCGTTTCCCAATCTAAATCTTGCTATTCTGGTCCATCTTCTCTCTCCCCGTCCCTTTTCTAAACACTTTGGTACTCCTTCCTTTTTATCATCTAATATCATTTATTATATTTTGATTCCTCAATCATCCTCCATCTTTCTACCAATTGTCTTTCTCTCTCCCTCTCTCCTTCTTTTCCAATTTTTCATAGTTTACTCCAGTCCCGTCTTCTATATCTCTAGCATTAAAGAACTCTCTCCCTTCTTCTTAACATTTCGTTAATTCTATCGACCTCCCTCTCCTCTACCTCCATCAAACATTTTCTCGCTAACTCCCCTCCCTTTCCCACATCTCGTTAATTCTATCGACCTCCCTCTCCTCTACCTCCATCAAACACTTTCTCGCTAACTCCCCTCCCTTTCCCTTTCTTAGCTTCGTCTCAAATTTTCATGCCCTCTTTCCCGCTCTAGTACTTAATTTATCACTTCCCTATCCTAACTCCTCCCCATCCTTTTCTCTTAATTTCTTCTTCCAAGTCTGATATTAATATCTTAAATATAAGTGGGCTTAGAGGACAACCTTGCCTTACTCCTCTCACCAACCAGAAACTATCTCCTACTTGCTCTCCTACCTTTACCCTGCTTTTTGTCTTTCTAAAAATGTCTGATAATCTCTTTATTAATCCTTCTCGTATCCCCTTTTTCACCATAACTTTTTCTATCTCGCCTCGGTCCTTTAAATCCTCATATTTACTAGATAGTTCAGAACATATATGCTTTCCATCACCCCCATCCCTTTTCTAAACCCTGCCTGATTCGGTGGCTCTATCTTTTTTTCCTTAACTTCTTTCTTTAACCTCTTCGATTAAACAGTCATATATACTTTATACAATGTTGGCATTAGTGTCACTCCTCTATAATTTTTAACCTCCTCACCTTTGCCTTTCTTTACCATGAATACCACTACTCCTTTCTTCCATAACTCTGGCCAGCCCACTCCTCTCCATACTCTATTGCACATTATCCATGCCCATTCCTTTAATTCTGTCTCCCAAAATTTCCAGACTTCATTTGGTATCTCATCTATACCAAGTGCCTTTCCATCTTTTATTATCTCTAATACCTTGACTCTTTCCTCGCTTTTAATGTACTTCTCCTCATCTGTTTCCTTGCCGTATTTTCCTAACTTTCCCCTCTACTCCTCCTAGCAATTCCATACAATTCCGTCCTAGCCTTCTCCGCCTCTCCTTCAAAACTTTTTTTTTTATCACACAACTCAGTATACTCCTTCTTTTTTCTCCTATATTCTTCTCCACTACTTGTCCATTTTCTTAATTCTCTTTTCCCTTCTTTCTTCTTCTGTTTACAATTCTCATCCCATCCACTTCTATCCCCTCCTTCACTAACTTCTTTTTTGCTTGTGCACTCTAATACTCCTTTTATTTCTCCTATAATTATTTCCATTTCCTCGTTTACATTTCCTTCCCCCATTTTGATATTCCTGACTTTTTCTTTAAACTTTTCTTTACCTTCCATTGACCAATCCCCTCTTCCTGCTCTTTTTACTTTTGCTTCCTTTTGAGCCTTATTGATATTACTCATTTCTCCCTCTACTGTCACTATTATGGGAAAGTGATCCGAATCTATATAAATTCCTACCTCTAGTTTCTTAACCTTTTCTCTTACCTCGTCGTCCACTGCCACATAATCAATTACCGTTCCCCTCTTTCGTCCTGAACGTGTATATTCCCTTTCCTCATCCCCCTCTATACTTCCGTTTAGAATAAACCATCCCATCTCCCCTAGACTCTTTAACAACTTCTTTCCCTCCCCATTCAGTATCTTGTCTTTGGATATTCTTCCTCGCTCTCCACCTCATTCGCTTCCTCCTCTATCGCCTGTTCTCGCATTAAAATCTCCTCCTATTATAAGCCTAATCTCTTGTTTATTTTCTTCCATCAGTTCTCTCATTTCCTCTGATTTCTCCTGCATATCACCGTTCACATAAACCCCCTATATCTTCCACCTCTCTCCATCCATATTTATCTCTTCTACTATTAATCCTTCTTTTTGTTCTTTCATCTCTTTCTTAGCCTTCTCTATTAGAAATTCGTTCCTTACTATCACTGTTCCACCCACTGCTCTGCCTTTTTTATTCTTCCTCTTTTCATTTTGAACCTGCCATTTATAACCTCTTGGTAATCTTCCCCTTACTCTTTCCCAACCCTTTTCATCTAGCCACGTGTCCATCATTACTACTACATCCCATTGTGTCAAATTTCTCATAAACTCCCTATCCGTTCTGTACAAGCCTGCTATATTCCAATAGCATATCCTCCAATCTTCCCTACCTTCTTTTCTCGTCTATTTTTGTTTCCTACTATTTCTTATTTCCATATCTCCTGTTCCTTCCTGTCCTAGTTTTCGGACCCCTCATTTTTAACTAATTCTTCCCTGTCCTCATCCCAAACCCACCATACGCCTTCCATCTGTATTCTGTATTATATATCCCATGTCAAATCATCCTCTATTCTCTCCAAGCTTCCATATAACACCCTCTTCTTTGTCATTACTTCACTCTTATGTTCCCATTTCTTCAGTTTCACCAGTACCATTCTCTCTCCTCTTCACGCTTCCCTTCCTACACTTCGCACTTCGCACTTCCTCTATCTCTACCTTAGCATCTATGATTTTTAGTACGTCTTCCACTCCTTCCTTCAGCTCCTTCCCCTCTAATCTTAGACCCTTTATCACTATTTTTCTTTCTTCTTTCTATTTCTTTTCTATTCTTTGTTCTATTTTTCTCAGCCTTTCCTTGTCCTTATTCCCAGTCTCCCTACCACCAAACTCCTGGTTTGAGCTATTTTTTATTCCTACCTTCCAACTCCTCTACCTTTTTATTAGGCTCTTCCTGCTTTTCCAGTCTTTGTTCCAACGTCTGCATCCTTTTATCTAGCTTTTCTCCCATTTCCTCATTTTTTTCCTAAGTCCGACCATTTCCCGCCTAATTTCTTTCTTTAATATTCCTTTCCCCTTTTTCTCCTGCTTTTCTTCATATATATATACTTTCTCGTCCGAATCCCTTTCTTCTTTGCTATCCCTGTCATGTCGAAAACGGAAGTTAAAATGGAATAGTTGAATTTTCAGTTAAAAATGAATTTTTAACGCAAATGACGGATCATCAACCAGAAAAATGAATTTTTAACCAAATAGTTTTCAACCCAAAAGATTAATTTTCTACCGAAACAGACAAATTTTCAACAAAATATATTAATTTTCAACTACAAAATATTTTTCAACCGAATAAAATAAATTTTCATCGAAATAGTTAGATTTTCAACAAAACAAAAGAATTTTTGAACAAGCAGATTAAATTTGTATCGAAAAAGATAAATTTTCCACAAAAAATACGATAGTTGAATTTTTAGTTAAATAAATGAATATTTAACTAAAATTATGAATCTTCAACCAAAAAAATAATAATTTTTAACCAAACAGTTCAATTTTCAACCCAAAAAATTAATCTTCTATCAAAAAAGAAAAACTTCTTCTAAAAAACTAATTTTCAATTAAAGTAATGGATTTTTCAACAAAAATAGAACAGTTAAATTTTTAGTACAAAAATTAATTTTCAACCAAATAAAATAAATTTTCAACCAAATAAAATAAATTCTTATCAAAACAGTTCGATTTTCAACGAGACAGATGAGTTTTTAACCAAAAAGATTGAATTTCGATCAAAAAATATATATTTTTCCCATAAAATGGAATAGTTAAATTTTCAGTTAAATAAATAAATATTTAACTAAAGTGATGAATCTTCACCCAGAAAAAAAAATAATTTTTAACTGAATAGTTAAATATTTAACCCAAAAAATGAATTTTTCACCAAACCAAACCATAGTAATCAATTTTTAACCAAGAAGATTAAATTTCGAGTTCAAAAGATTAATTTTCTACCTAAAGTAATAAATTTTCACAAAAATACATGAAATTGCAACCAATAATATAATAGTTCAACTTTCAGTTAGAAAAAAAAGTTCAACAAAAAAAAAATTTTCAAGAAAATAGTTCAATATTCAACGAAAGAAATTAATTTTTAACCAAAAAGATGAAGTTTTAACGAATGAGAATAATTTTCTACCAAAAATGATGAATTTAAAAAAAAAAAGTTGAATTTTCACCTGAAACAGATAAATTATCAACTTAAAAGTAATTTTCAACAATAAAATAAATTTTCAACCAAATAGTTAAATTTTCAACAACAAAGAAACTAATTTTCAACCAAAGGAATGAATTTTCAAGCAAAAAGATCAATTTTCAACCAAGAAGATTAATTTTCTAACAAAAAAAATTAATTTTTAACAAAGTACATGAATCTTCAAGCAAATAGTTCAATCTGCAACTGCCGAAGATAAATTTTCAACCAAACATGGAATAATAGTTATATTTTCAGTTAAAATAATTAATTTTCAACCAACGAAATGAATTTTCAAGAAAGTAGTTCTACGTATAAGTATTAATTATTATTTTTTACTTATAATTTCTCCAAAAATAGATAAATTTTCAACCCAAAACGACGAATTTTCAACAAAGAAGTTAAATTTTCAATCAAAAAGAATTACTTTTTAACACAGTTGTTTAATTTTCAACAAAATAATCAAATTAATTTTAAATTCGGTTTATCGAAAATTCCCTGACTCTGTTAGGTTTTCTCTAACATTCCCTTACTAGTTTTAAGTTCCCTGCATTTCCCTGACTTTCTAGAATTCCTTTTTCTATAGCAACCCTGAATTATTACCTCTTATTTTTTAATAAGTGTCGATTCGTTTTTTATTTAAATTTCTACAGATTTGGTTAACAGACTCAAAACCAATATCCTTTTGGTTATCTGGATTATCCTTCCCACAAGGATTTGTAACAGGCATGCTTCAGACACACGCCAGAAAATACAATATACCAATTGATCATTTGAAACTTGACTTTTCTCCTTTAAAAGTGATCTTGGATCAAGAAGAGATTGAAGCCGCTCACAGACAACAAAATAACAAAGAAGTATGCAACATACCACAATTTTTATCGCAATGAAAATAAATACCTAATCTGAAAAATATTAAAACAGGTCGCTACTGCCTATAAAGGCCTCCAAGGACCATCAGATGGCGTTTATATTCATGGACTCTTCATTGATGCTGGAAATTGGGACTTTAAATTTATGATTCTAGTCGATGCAAATAAAGGTAAAACACAAAAAGGCACGTTTTAATTATTTTCAGGAAAAATGCATCTACAATTTATGCTTACTTATAGGAGAAATGAATCCTCCTCTGCCAGTTTTGCACATCCAACCAGTACTGTCGTTACCCGCAAACGATCCTAGATACGTATGTCCTCTCTACAAAACCAGCATTCGAGCTGGCGTTTTATCAACAACTGGACACAGTACAAATTTTGTTGTAGCAATCCTCCTACCATCTGCTCGTAAGCAGTCATACTGGATTCTCAAAGGCACAGCTCTTTTGATTCAAGTCACAGATTGAGGAAAAATTATGAAGTTACAACAAAAAAACTTGACTCAGAATTGTACTCAAAGTATAAATCGACTATATAAAGTAATAAAATATTATATATATTCTCAATGTTAGAGTTTCACAAACTTGGTACAAAATATTCTTAATGTCTAATTAATTGTATCAGTTCCACTTATTAAGATTCCTTATATTATTGTCAATAAATTAACGAGTTAATGGCAAGTAATGGTGAAGCAAAGCGTGAGTGAATACTGAAGCGTTAATGAAAATAAACGTAGAAGAGAGCTGCCGAGATGATCTAAACTCTAAAGCTAAGATAATTCTCTTTTTTTTCTTTGGATGACATACGAATGGTATCTATAATCGTCTTCGTCAATGTTCCACATCCCTATCATATATACGGTAAGTATCACTGCCAGCAACAGTCGATCAATGCTGCAACAGAAATATTATTTTCATTTTTGTAATCTGTTTTCAGTCTTAATAAGGAACTTGCGATATTTCGAGATGATCAGGGGGTCTACCCGACGGATGATTTTAAATTCCCGGTTTTACCCCGGTCAATTGTTAATTTTTTCAGTCATTTTCGGTCATTTTCATTTTTCGATTCTTAAAGATTTCAAGAGATTTCTAAACATTTTACAAGATATCTGGACTGGAACAGATATTGGAAAAGAATTCTGATTCTGATTTGGAACATCAGATAATTTTTGGTTATAACAATTACAATTCTGATTTGGAATACCAATTTTGTAGATAATTTAATTATAATTCTGAATTTGAAAAGGTTTTTTTTAATTCCCTTCTTCTAAATCATAATTTACATTATTTTCCAAAATTCCTGTTCAATGTCAAATAATAATTCTTTACGAAAATTCCCTGTCTTAAAGTTTAAATTATCATTCTTTACAGAAATTACCTATTCCAAAGTGAAAATTATAATTTTGTACGTAAATTCCTTGTTCCAAGTTACAGTTACATTTATTTCCCAAAATGCCCTCTTTAAAGTCAAAATCATATTAATTTACAATATTTTCTACCATAATTCAGAAAACTGCTGCGAAATACTATGGATGTATTCACCATGGGTGTATCTATTTGTGTTCATTTTATGAGCATTTTACTTACTCATAGATGCCAAATAAACTAGCTTTCTCAAAGAGGAAGGTTTTTCTCTAACAAAAGAGAAAAAATTGATATTTTCAATATTTTTCAAGCTTATGTATGTTTCTGTCTTACTGAAAATCTTATTTTCAGAAAATCAGAGAGCCCATCAAAATGTCAACCGATGTGTTCAATGAACAACTTTTTAACTTGAGGTAGTGTTATGTTCCATATTAAAATAAAAGTTTTCTTCATAGAAACGATGTAACTGTTTTCTTTTTTAACTTTTAAAGTCGCTATTGATTATTCAAGAATGGTCTTCGAAAGTTCGTCAATAGATCAATTCACGCGTCTCGAAGACGCGAACAATTACATCAGATACAGTACTGTTATATTCCTAATAAAAAAATTCTCTTATAAACAAGGTAAATAATTTTGTTGAAAAATTAAAAAACTATATTGGTAGGTTATGGTAGGTCAGGAAAAGTTCTTCAATTGGGCAATCAATGCGTCTCGAAGACGCGAACAAACATATATACATTAATGTTGTGTTCCCAATATTAGAAACTTTAAACATTAAAAATATATTTTTTTAAATATTGGATTATTGTATTTTTAATAAATAAATAATATTTATAAAACAAAAAATTTTTAATTGTTTAAATTCGGGAATTTTGTAGTTCGGATATTTTATAATTCGGCAATTTTCTGCCGGGAATTTCATTATTCGGCAATTTTCAAATTAGGTAATATTATAAACTGTCGGGAATTTTATTATTCGTAAAATTTATTACTCAGAAATTGTATTATTCGGAAATTTCCCACCAAATTAGCGTCCTCATGCAATGTTACCAAACTGCATGTCAATTTTCGTTAACAAATTGAATTGTTCAATTAAACAATCCAATTGTTCAATTAATCTACTATCGTAGAATAGAATTCTCCGATTTGTTATGTATATTTTATATTATATAATATTATATGACATATAATATATATATAATCAGGCAGGTTCTACACTCGAACTCGCAGATTCTCTCGGGGAAAAAATATGTTGTTTTTTAGAGGAAATTAGGCGATACGTATTTTTGCGATTTGTGAAAAAAAAATGTTTACGAATTTATGCGTATTTGCATTTTTTGCTTTGTTTATCAAAAAAATCCCAATTTTTTCTTTAAACTTATATAACTTTTGACCTAGCTAAGACATTTAGGATTTCTTTTCAGATTCTGGTAGATTTTATCGCCTTCTTTCGAAATCCGCGAGAAAATTTAGCAAATGTTTAAAATCAACAAAATAGCGGTTTTTCTGAAAATATTAAAAGTAGATTTTCTCAAAAAACCCACACTTATATTTTTTGCCAATTTTTTTTTAATTTGTACTATCATAAGGAAAATACCTTGTGAGTTTTATGCAGGCTAAATAACTTTTGTGGCCAAGAGAATTTTTTTTCATAAAATCGAAGTTTCGCATTTTTCTTCAAAACAACAACAGATACGAAAAAATGTATAAAAAAGAGTTGACACAGTTAAAAAAGTTCTACAAAAAGTTCTCTTACTCATTTATGGTATCTTGCACCATTTCCGAGAAAAATAAAAAAATTCAATTTTCATCAAGAAAAAAATTCTCTTGACCACAAAACTGGTTTGGCCCGCATAATACTTATAGAATATCTTTATATATAAACACAAATTTGTGAAAAAATATTTTTTTTTTATAAAAAAGGTGAGGTTTGCCCTCTTTCACAGAAATTGCCCATATGTTTCTAGTTTTTCAACTTGTTTTTCAAATTTTATATATAAATGAAAAATTGAAATTCGAAAATGTCTTTATTCATTTTGTTCATCATTCTGTTTCCTGATTTTTAAACTGTGCACAGAAAAGCCATTTATAATATAGTTAATAACAGATTTGTACAGTTAAAGGAATTGGCTGCTCTGCTGCAACTGCAGTGTTCGAAAGAAATTTTGAATTTTTTTATTTTTCTCGGAAATGGTGCAAGATATCATAAATGAGTAAAAGAACTTTTTGTAGGACTTTTTTAACTGTGCAAACTATTTTTTAAACATTTTTTCGTATCTGTTGTTTTCAAGAAAAATGCGAAAATTCGATATTATGAAAAAAAATTCTCCTGGCCACAAAAGTTATTTAGCCCGCATAAAATTCACAAGGTATTTTCCTTATGATGGCACAAATTAAAAAAAAATTGGCAAAAAATATAAGTGTGGGTTTTTTGAGAAAATCTACTTTTAATATTTTCAGAAAAACCGCTATTTTGTTGATTTTAAACATTTGCTAAGTTTTCTCGCGGATTTCGAAAGAAGGCGATAAAATCTACCAGAATCTGAAAAGAAATCCTAAATGTCTTAGCTAGGTCAAAAGTTATATAAGTTTAAAGAAAAAATTGGGATTTTTTTGATAAACAAAGCAAAAAATGCAAATACGCATAAATTCGTAATAAATTTTTTTTTCACAAATCGCAAAAATACGTATCGCCTAATTTCCTCTAAAAAACAACATATTTTGTTCCCGAGAGAATCTGCGAGTTCGAGTGTAGAACCTGCCTGATTTGAAAGGGATTCGGTATATTATATATTATATTTCCACACAAGGTAGTAAAAAATGCTTATATTTTGCAAAATGGCGCGGAATTAATACAAGTTTAACATACTTTAACAGCATTAAAAAATCTTGGACTTTACTTATTGCATGTTCCTCCTTAATGTGTTGATTTAAAGTCTCAGAAACTATATGAAAGATTTTCAAAGTGAATTCTGCATACCTCATAATAGGGTGAATCCAAAGAATCATAAGAAAGCCAGTGAAGCTTGGATGTCTCATGTGACCATAGAAGCGCCTCAATTCTCTAGACTTCATACTCATTGGGCAAGGTCTACAAGAAATCTTGTACCAAACTTGTTTTAATCCAACCAACTCTGACATGTCCATCATCAAACAACCACTATATATGACAACCCAACCCAGAACATGAATCGCTGCCATTAGTAGCCATATTTTGGAATATGGAGTTGTGTTGATGTTCCAAAGCGTCACCAATGATACAGGCACCCAAGTTTTAATCATCAAATGAAGAACAGCTGCGCTACATGCGTTATACACGCTTCGGTCGAGATCTTCTATTTTTAAGGCAGAGTAGATTCTTTTAACGAAATCACTAGCCATAACGGAATGCTGAAGTATGAAGGCACTTATGAGGCAGGTGTCTATCAAGAAATTCCATAACATAGTAAGGACTAGATTGTCATCTGAAAAATATGAAGATTGGAATTTTAATTATTGTGACCTCAGTTTTCTCTCTATTTTAAAAAATACGACCATGGTATCTACTCATATCCTGGAAAAAAATTCCATGACAATTACAGGGATCACAGCGCAAGAAGAGCAAAAACAAAACGAATTTTTAACAAAATAATTAAATGTTCAACCAAAGTGATGAATTTTCAACTAGAATTATGAATCTTCTACTATAATAGTTGAACTTTTAACAAATAGTTGAATTTTCGAATAACATGATGAATCTTTAACGGTAATAGATGAATTTTCAACCAAGAAGACGAATTTTCAACAAAATATATGAATTTTCAAGTAAATAGTTGGATTTTCAACTTAAAAGGATAAATTTTTAACTAAAAATTGAATAGATAAATTTTCAGTTAAAACAATTTATTTTTAACCAAGAAACAAAGAATTTTCAACAAAATAGTTAAAATTTCAGCCCAAGTGATGAATTGTTAACCAAAATTATGAATCTTCTGCTGCAATAGTTGAATTTTCAACACAAATTGTGAATTTTCAGCAAAATACATCAATTTCCAACCAAATAGTTGAAATTTCAACTAAAAATGATAAATATTTAACCAAAAATGAATTAGTTAAATATTCAGTTAAAAAATATATATTTCAACCCAAAATAAACGAATTTTTAACAAAATAGTTCATTTTTTAACCAAAGTGATGAATTTCCAACCAAAATGATGAATCTTCTGCTGGAATAAATAGTTCAATTTAAAAAAAATGGTGAACTTTCAACCAAAAAGATTAAATTTAAACCAGGAAGAATAATTTTCTATCAAAAAGATAAATTTTCAACCAAACAGAGGATTTTTCAATGAAAATGATGAATCTTTAATAAAAAAAAATGAATTTTTAACAAGCGACTTTAACGTGCAAGCAAGTAGTTGAATCTTCATCCAAAAAAGTTGAAGTCTCAACAAAAAATGTAAAAGTTGATATTTTTACCAAAAAAGATGAATTCTCAATGAAAAATTTAATAATTGAATTTTCAACTAAAAACGATCAATTGTCAACCAAAGATGGAATAGTTCAATTTTTATGTAAAACAATTTATTTCCAACAAAATAGTTAAATATTCAACCAATGTGATGAATTTTAGACCAAAATTATGAATCTTCTGCCGGAATACTTGAATTTCCAACAAGTAATATTATTTTTCTACCAAAAAGACGAATTTTCAACCAAATACATAAAATTCCAACCAAATAGTTGAAATTTCAACTAAAAAAAATACATTTTCAATCAAAAATAGAACAGTTAAATTTTCAGTTAAAAATTTTTTTAAACCAAAACAACAAACAAATTTTCAACAAAATAGTTAAATTTTCAAATGAAAACGATCAATTCTCAAGCAAAGATGGAGTAGTTAAATTTTTAGTTTAAAAAATTTAATTTTCAACAAAATAGTTAAATTTTTAACCAAGGTAATGAATTTTCAACCAAAATTATGAGTCTTCTGCCGGAATAGTTGAATTTTCAACGAATAATATTAATTTTCCACCAATAAGACGAATTTTCAACAAAATGCATCCAATTCCAAAAAATAGTTAAAATTTCAACTAAAAAAGATAAATTTTCAATAAAAAAGGAAACTGTTAAATTTTCAGTTAAAAAAACAGGCACTGTCTATGGTTATGGAATTTTCTGTAACGTTAGCCCCGGACGAGCTCGAAAAGCAGTTAGAGTTACGGAAAATTCCGTAACCATAGACAGTGCGTAAAAAAAATTACTTTCAATGAAAAAAAAAGAATTTTCAACAAAATAGTTAAATTTTCAACTAAAGTGATGAATTTTCAAATTTAAGGAAAATTATTATCGAAGTGGAAAAACTATAACATTAAAATGAGCGAATCAAATGTTTATTATTTTATTTCATTTAATTTCAGAGTAAAAAATACAGAATATTGGAATACATTTTTTAGAAATCTTCAAAAGTTAAAGATGACTAGGTATTTCCAGATAATTTCGTGATTAGTGTAAACTTTGCTTTTTAATTACGAAGTGTCAAGGCTCACCGAAAATATTTGTCTTACGTTCACTGAATTTCAAAGAGCCTAGCTGCCCTTTTCCAGCTCTCACGGCCTCAATAAAAAATATTTTTTCTACGCTCACCGAATAACGCTTCGTTAAATATTACGAATATGTCATACAGAAAAAAGATCAATTTCTAACTTATAATTCGAAAAGGATATGCAATAAAAAGTTATACAATAAATAATAATCAAGAATTTTACCTGATTCTGGACGACTGACAATTTTTTGACTATCATACTGGTTTGATAAGAAATACATAAAGTTGCACAGAACGTAAAATGTATACAGAAAACTGCTCCCCCAGACAGTAAAACGCAAAGTTTCCGAAAGCATTTTCACAGCTCTGGAAACGAATTTATATAGGTATCAAAATATACTCATGAATCTAATTTTGAATGACGGTATTCTTGTTATGAAAAGGGAAAGCAATGAAAACCGCTGGGTGCTGACACCGTTACAGTTACATGACAGCAGTGTATTTATAGGTTAGACGTCACCCGCCAGTCAGAATAGCAAACAATCAAAATTCTGCGTCCTTCGTCTGCTACTAGGTCTCTAGATATACAATTCAGCCAAACATTCAGTACAAAAAGTTACTATAAAAATACCCAGTGTCCAACTCGTGCTAATTTTCATTGGTTGCACAAAAACAATCCTAACCTGTGAACCAATGAAGAAATTGTATAACCGTTGATCACTGAGTATTTTTGGCAGAAGATTGTCGCGTGGTCGCCTGTGTTTGTTCGTTTTTGTTTGTAAACAAAAGCATAAACAGTTAAAGTTTTATAACTATTTCACAAAATAATAATTAACGTTCACCAATTTACAATGTGTGTCTGTTGTTATATAAAATTATTGTAAAATTGAAACTTTCAAAATCATTTGACCCTTGCATTTTTTAACAAAAAGAGTTTTTGTTTCTCTGAGTGTTTAAATTGGCTATTCCCGTCTGTATTACGATTGTTCGAAAGGAAAAAAATGTGTGGACGTTGTGGCTGGTAAGTTAATATTTTAACTCTTTATAAATGTTATTTAACTGCGAAAAAAACTCCAAAATCAAAAAACTGAATCTCTGAATTGATGCTACGTGTATTTTGTAATATTGTTTTGTATATTCTTTGTGGCGGTATTTGGCATGCTTGAATATATTTTAAAAGATATAAAATAAATTTTTTTAATTCTGAACTGTATTTGCGATGTGACCAATGTGACTTACATATATTATAGACAGAGCCGCAACTAGCCTTTTTTGCGCCCCGTGCGAATGGACACCCCCCCCCCCTTCTTTAAAAAACAAATAGCGCCGCAGGGGAATATATTTATGACAAATTTGAAGGTTGAAATTGCAATCCTCGGACTAATTTGAGAAATTCAAAATAGTGTTAATACCCTAATAGCACGGAACGTTCCAGGAACGTTCCAAACATAAATTAACGTTATTGTTATTATTATCAATAAATATCGCGTAAACCGTAAGTGATAGGTCAAAATAGATGTCAGTTTATGATACGGATATCATATTATAGTGTAGTATGTGCGGTACTCAAAACTCAAAAATGACATCCATTTTTACCTATCTCTTACGGTTTACGAGATAATTGTTGTTAAAAATAACAATAATGGAAAGTTCCCCTCAGGTCCCAGTGGACCGTTCCTGGAACGTTCCCAAGGGGCGGACATTTTACACGTTCCGGGAACGTTCCTGGAACGTTCCAAAGGTGCCCGCGGAACGTTCCAGGAACGTTCCGTGCTATCAGGGTACACTGGAACCTGTAATGAAGAACGGTTTCGGGCATGGCCTGTACTGACCTTGATCTTAAGCCTAGGCAAAGTTTATAATATCTTTGGCCTAGGGATTCCAAACGTAAACAGGCAGAGTCGCGCGCATGAATCATTTCTGTTGGATTTTGACGCATGACGCAACCTAATGCAACTAACGCGCTGAGAGTGCGGCCTTCATGCTGTGTGTCACGCTTGACTGCTTAACCAAAATGCGGAGGCCATCACTTCTAGGAATATCGTAAATCCGAGGTTTCTAATTCCAGGTTCCAGTGCAGTAGCACAAAATAATCATACAATTTTTCAAATATTAGATCCAGGGATTAAATGTTTTTGTTATCTGATATACAATACATACATCTCCCATAAAATATCGTGAAATACTTTCGAATATTTTAAGATATACCCCAAAAGCTTTGGAAATCTTTGAAATCCGTATAGAAAACCCTTAAATCTGTTGTTGAGATTCTCTAAAAATTACTGGAAAATTCGTCGATCTTTTTACGTACATCCCTTAAAATCCGTAGAAATCCCTTGAAATTTTATCTTTTTTTTAATCCGTTGGAATCCCTACAAGTCTCTTGGAATTTCATTTCATTCATTCCATAAAGTTCTCTAGAAATCAGTTGGAATCCCTTAAAATCTTGTAAATATCACTGATATGCTGGATACCTTTTTAAGATCCTTTGAAATTTTCTGAAATCCTACATTTTTGAAAACCCTTAAAAATGTTGAAATCTCGTTTCATTCCTTGGAATTTTTTAAATATCCTTAACGCTTTAAAATCCTTTTAAATATGTTGAAATTTATAACATCTATTAAAATATTGTCAAATCCCTTAAAAATTCTGAAATCCCTGAAATCCTTAGAAGTCCCTTAAAATTTCATTTTAATTATTCACTAAAGTTCTCTAGACATTTTTTGGAATCCCTTGAAATTTTTTTAATATCATGGAAGTCTTTTTAAGATCCTTTGAAATTTTGGGAAATCCTATGAATTTCTTCGAAAATCTTAAAAAATGTTTAAATCTCGTTAAATTCCTTAGAATTTTTTCAGTGTCCTTAACACTTTAAAATTCTTTGAAATATGTTGAAATTTATGACATTTATTAAATATTGTGGAATCCCTTGAAAGCTCTGAAATCCCTG
>CAKNYM010052150.1:82567-110371 GCA_932195095.1 Andricus curvator | reverse complement strand
CGTTGGAATCCCTTGAAATCTTTTTAATATCACTGATATCCTGGATATATTTTTAAGATCCTTTGAAATTTTCTGAAATCCCACGAAATTCTTTGAAAACCCTTAAAAATGTTTAAATCTCGTTAAATTCTTTGGCATTTTTTTCAGTATCCTCAGCACTTCAAAATCCTTTGAAATATGTTGAAACTTATAACATTTATTAAATTTTGTGAAATCCCTTGAAAGCTCTGAAATCTTTGGAAGTCCCTTGCAATTTCTTTTAATTGATTCCTTAAAGTTCTCTAGAAATCCGTTGGATTCCCTTGATATCTTTTAAATATCACTGATATCCTGGATACCTTTTTAAGATCCTTTGGAATTTTCTGAAATCCTACGAAATTTTTTGAACCCCTTAAAAATGTTTAAATCTCCTTTCATTCCTTGGAATCTTTTTACTGCCCTTAACAAATTCCATAAAATCTCTTGATGTGCTTGAAATCCTTAGATATCTTTGATACCCTTTTAGAATCCCTTGACATTTTTTAAATTTCTTAGAATCTTGTCAAATCTCCTCAAATCTTTCAAATCCATTAAAATCCGTTGAAATTTTGTAAATCCTATTAAAGTTCTTGGAAATGCTATAAAATTCCAAAACCCCTAAAATATTTTGAAATCTCATTGAAATTTGTAATATCTCTTAAAATTTCTTCAAACCTTTTGAAAAATTTGATTCTTTTGAAGTTTAAAAAAAAAAAAAAAAGACTTATTGGCTCCTGTTTTAGAGGTAGGCCAGGATTCGGCTTTGGGCGCATATTAACTCCTATCAAATACAACGCTGCTGAAGGCTGGTAACCTTCTCAGCATAAATCACCAACCAATTGAGACTCTCGGTTTCCTTCCTCTGTCCTCACCTCCTCCGCCCCCACACACAGTAACAGAAGTATTGGTGGGACTGACGTTACAGGTAGACTATCCACCGTACGACGAAGAATCACTTAACTTGGACATGATTTCGGCTCGCAAAACAGATTTCGCGCATAAAGGTGATAGTTGGGTGTACAATCTAAACATGAATAATACAAACAATAAAGTAGCCTCGGAATGGACTGAAACTTGGATTGACGAAATGCATACACACAGTAAACGTAAAGGTCGAGTTTCAGGCGATGAATGGAGACTGGGTGTCTGGAATGCTAGAGGAGTGAATGACCTTAAAGTAAGAGAACTACGAGAAACTATGCATGCAAGGAAACTAGATATTTTATTTGTACCTGAGACGAAGAAAAAGGGTTGCGAAAGTAGAAACATAGAAAATGGGGCGTTGAAAGGAGGTTTTGAAATATGGTCAGGAGTAGGTAGTGAATCAAATCGTAGTCAAGGGGTCGGTTTAATTATGAATGAAAAAGCAAGACAGCATCTCAAAGATCATGATTTTGTATCTGCCAGATTGTTGTGGGCTAGAATGAAGGTAGGAATCAGAAGGTTATTTATCATAGCGTGCTACGCCCCAGTAGACAGTGAGCCGCGAGAAGTCAAAGACGCTTTCTGGGACACTTTAAATGACACAATAAGTACTTGCGATCAAGGTGAAAGAATAATTCTGCTAGGAGATATGAACGGATGGGTCGGCGTTCAACGTCAGGATACAGATACAGAAAGGGTACTAGGTAAATTTGGGGATCCAAGAAAAAATTATAACGGGGAAAAGTTAGTTGGCTTATGCTTAGAAAAGGGCCTATTTGTTACAAATACTTGGTTTCGACATAAAATGATCCACACTTACACCTGGTGTAAAGGAAATAACCGCAGTATAATTGACTTCGTTATTGCAGATGAAAGACTAAGAGAACTAGTTATAGATACAAGAGTCATGAGGGGATCCGAATGCAATACTGATCATTACCTTTTAGTCTCCAGAATGAACTTAGGGCGGGGATGGAGAAGAAAGAGAACCAAACAAACGAAACAAACGCGAATCAGGGTTGAAGATTTACAGAAACCGGAAGTGCGAATAGATTTTCAGAATAAGATAAACGAACGCATAGATAAGGCAATTTGGGAGCCGCTTAAAAGGAATAAAGATATAGAGGGCGCGTGGACTTTATTACGGGATACCATTGTTAAAAGTGCGATTGAAGTGTGTGGTACGGCAGTGGTAGGGAGAAAGTCTGGCGATGTGTGGTGGAATGATGAAATTGCGGCAGCCCGAAAAGAAAAAGAAAAATCGCACAAAAAAACGCTGAACATGACAGGTCTTAGCGATGATGAGAGAAATAGGCTCAAGAATGATTACAGACACAAAAATAGGAAAGTTAAACGACTAGTCAAAGAGAGTAAAGAGAAAATCAGAACAGAAGAAGAGAACAAAATACAAAACTGATTTGGAGGAATAATGAAACTACTATATAAACAGTTGAAGGAAAGTAAAAGTACAGAGTTTGCCAGCATGAGAAACAGCAAAGGTGAAATGCTATATGATATAGACGGGATAGTAGACGCTTTAAAAGACTCTTTTAAAGAACTATTAGAAGGTGAAGATATAGGACAACAAAACTGCGACATAGAACATAATGCATTAGAAAACCCAATTGAAAACGTCTGTGTCACTGAGGTCAGATACATAATAAAGAACTTGAAAAACGGTAAGGCTGCTGGTGCAGACAGTATTAGCGCTGAAATGCTTAAATACGGTGGCGAGTACATGCCTCGCAGGTTGTGCGAATTGATAAATTTGTGTATCGAGACAGGAAAAGTCCCAGACGATTGGAGAAAAGCGATTATCGTACCAATATACAAAAGAAAGGGAGACAAAAGCAACTGCAGCAATTACAGAGGTATCAGCCTACTAAGTACCGTAAGTAAAATATACTCAAAAATACTTATTCGTAGGGTAATGGAAATCACAGAAGAAAAAATATGGGAAGTCCAAAGTGGATTTATGCCAGGAAGATCATGTACAGATCAGATATTTAGCCTAAGACAGATCACAGAAAAAAGCTTGAGAGTAGGAAAGAAAGTTTTCTGTGCATTTATTGACCTAGAAAAAGCATTTGACACGGTAAATAGAAGTAAACTTTGGGAAGTTCTTAAAGAGTACGGAGTAAATGGAGGGCTCCTGCAAGCAATAAAAACAATATATACAGGTAGTAAAGCGAGCGTAAGGGTAAACGGGAAACTGAGTGACTGGTTCGATATTACGCAAGGCGTGAAACAAGGATGTCCTCGTGGCTATTTATCATATTCATGGATAAGTGTCTAAGAACTGCACTCTTCGACGAAGAAGGTGTAGATCTCCATACAGTCAAGGTACGTGGGTTAGCTTTCGCAGATGACAAGATTGTTATGGCAGAATCAATCGAGGACTTGCAAAGAATGTTGAATAAACTTAATACAAGCATGAAAAACATGGACCTCAAAATTAACGTAAATAAAACAAAAATCATGGTGTTTGAAGGAAAAAGTGAGAAAACAATATGCAACATTGTCCTAAATGATGAGAGATTAGAACAAGTTGACAAGTACGTATATCTAGGTAGTCTATTCACTAGCGACGGGAAAATAGATGGGGAGTTAGATAGGCGCATAAATAAGGGTAAGCAGGTTATCGGTAGAGCAGGGTCCATCCTAACAAATAAAAACATATAAAAAAAAGCTAAAATGGCCATACATAATTCTATATTCGTACCGACTGTACTATACGGTAGCGAAACATGGACATGTCAAGAAAAGGACAGGAGTAAAATTAACGCGATCGGCATGAGACCTCTGCGCATAATATGCGGGAAAACACTGATGGATAAAGTCCGAAACGAGACAATCCTCAAAGAATGTGGTGCAAAAGAGACAATAGTTGACACATGGGAAAGAAATCAGTTAAGATGGTTCGGTCATCTTGAAAGAATGAAAGATGAGCGACTGACCAAACAAGTGTACAAAGGTAAAGTAAATGGCAGAATGCCTAGAGGTAGACCGCCGAAAGAATGGTTAGAATCGGTAAATGAGATATTAATCCGAAGAGACGTAAGAAGCCATAGAAACACAAGAGCTTGCATGAAAAAATGCATGGACGTGAAGGAAGCTAGAGTAGTATGCCAGGACAGAAAAGTGTGGCGACAAATAGTTTGTAAACAGAGTGACAATAGAATGAATGAAGCCTGAAACAAAGACCTTGGATTCTAATGGGCCCAAGTGGGGAACCATACGTAACAATTTTGTGAGGCTCTTTACTTGGGGTGATCGCTAGAGAGATTGATCAGCAACCTGGGTCGGAGCAGTGTTGCAGAAAAAACGTGTCATTTGAATAAATGACACGAGAATTCCAGATCAATCTAAAACATATATACCTAACACCTATATACCTATCTACTTTACACCTATATACCTATCTAACTTGTACCTATATAGTCTATACCAATACACCCATATACCCAATACTATTTTCCAACCGAGCAAGTCACGCCTACCCCGAAAGGGAAATGGCTTAATGGTATAATAATAATGAAAACTTTTTAAATTTCAATTTTTGAGTTTGGATATGTTATGTTAGCCAATCAGCGAAGAAGTTTGAAAGTATGTTTAAAGGCAATGTGAAAAAAAAAATTTGCATTATCGAGCAATATTTGCGAAAATAGTAGCGTTAGTGACATTTTTGTTTTAAATATTGGTAAAATAGTTGCATCGTTAAAAACAAGTGTCAAAAAGCGTCAATAGTGTCGTGAGCCCTAAGCCTGAAATGATAATATTTTTTTAGATAGTTATATGATACATATTTATTTCAGTACATTACAACCCGCAACTCTGAGTCGAGCTTGTCAATACAAAGATTCTTCTTCTGGCAAATATCGTCAAGCACAATGGGTTCCTTCGAAAGTTGACGATATTCAATATAAGCCTTCCTATAACATGGGACCTCGTAGTGTCCTACCTATTTTAACATCTGGATCTCATGTTAATAGTGATAACGAAAGAATTATTTGTCCTATGCTTTGGGGAATGATACCTCCTTGGCATCAGGTGTGTTACACTTTTGCAATTTAATATTAAAATATTGTATGATATATCATTTTTACCATGCATGTATCTTTAAATATTATTATTTATAGTAAATGCACGCGCGCGAAGCGCTCGTCCACTTCTTTGGATATTTATTTCCTAACATTAAAAATATAAACAATTTAAAAATCCATTATTTAACAAAGTTTTAAATATTAAGTTCTGAATATTTTTGAAATAATAATTAATTAATAATTTTGTCTTGAAAGCGTGTGAACTTTAAAAAAAAAAAATTAACCGATTTTTTATTAAAAACGTTCAAAATCAAACAATTTTAGAGTGGGCAAAATTTTTAAAAAGGACAATATTTCGAATGGAATGAAAAGGAATTAAACTTTAATCAGAAGCTCTCAAAATTGAAACATTTCAGACTACAATTTTGAAAATTGGACAATTTCATTAGAGGAATTGAATTTACATAATTTCTAAATCAAAGCGTTCCAAATTGAACAATTCTATTTTAAATTGAAGAATCTCGAAATTGAATGATTTCAAATTAGAATTTTCAAAATTAGATCATTTAATTTGAAAAGAATTAAAATTATATTATTTCTAATTAAAAACGTTCAAAATGGAATAATTTAAAATTGAAAACTTTTGAATTTAAATTACTTTCATTTCGAAGCGATTATAGTTTGGCAATTCGAAATTGAAGACTAAATTGAATGTTTCAAAGTCAAAGCTTCTAAAATTCTAGAATTTCAAATTGTCACAAATTTTTCTATAAAAAGTGAATTCACTCATTTTTACATTTCAAAATTAACCAATTTTCAATTATAAACCTTTAAAATTGAATTACTTTAGAAAATCCTTCAAAATAAAAAGTAATTTGAAATGGAAAACATTAAAAATGAAAAAATGTTTGCTACCGAACATTGAAAATTAAACGAATCGAACTTCATTTAAAATTGAAAAGAATTTTAGTCACCAAGAATTAAAAAATTAAAAATGTTCACATTTTTAATTATACTTTTTCCAAATTCAACCATTTGATTTTAATTGTAAAATTGATAATATAGCATTTAACATAAAAATCTAGAACTCTAAAATCGTAACAATTTAAAATAAAAGAAATTATTAAATTACTGATGTATCAATTTCAGATATTTTAATTTTTATCTGTTTTGATTTCAAATAAAACAACTCTTTACTTCTTTATTTCAAATCGTTTAATTTTTAACACTTTATTTAGAATAATTTTTCATTCATGATATTCTCCAATCAAATATTTTTCAGTTTTAAACGATTCATTTTTTTAAATCTTTAACTAAAATTAGAGAATTTTAAGATATGACGTTGAAAATAAAATGTTTTTAAACAAAAATACAAAAGAAGATTGCTATGAATGATTCCAAAGTATAAAATTGCACAATTTTAAGCCTTTCAATTCAAGATTGTTTTCTTTTAAGCCGAGTTTAAAATATTCAAGATTTGTAACCTTTTCAAATAAAAAAAATTCGATTTTCAATCCTTAGTTCTAAAATATTCTCATTTTTAAGGCCTGCATGTGAGAAATTATTCTTTTAATTTTTAATTGTTTTGAGTTTATTCTAGATACATTTGATTCAAAATTGTTTAATTACAAATCCTTTAAACTGAAAATTGTGCAACTATCAAGTCTGTCAGTTATTTGATATTCTACGAATTTCAAACCCAGACAATTTTATACATTTAAAATTTCAACCAAACAATTTAGAATATTTAAATGTGAAATTATGCAATTTAGAACTGACTGCCAAGCCTTTTAATATGAATTTTTGACAGATTTAATAATAAGATTGTCCTGATATTTTTAATATTTTAATTTGAAATTAAAACATTGTGAATTTTGAAATTGGAAACCACCAAAAATTAAGAAATTTCAAACCAAATATTTTTGTACTTACACTTTTGAACCAAAAAAACGTTTGATTATAAATATATTATTAAAAAGTATGATATCATGTAATACCAAATGACATTCAAAGTGATTAGATACAATTTTTGTACTAAAAAATGTGATTTCCATCCAAAAAAATCACTGTCATTTTCACCGTTAAAAATTGAAGTATCTTCAATATTGTGAACCTGTAAAATTTCATTGTTTCCAAAAAACTTTGAAAATGATATGATTTGTAATTGGAAACTTTCAAAATTAATTAATTGAAACCTGAAACTTTAAAAATTCATTTTGCAGACAAATTTATAAGATGCCAAAATAACGCGATACAAATTATCTTGAACTAAGAAAATGAAATTTTTGGTAAAAAAAACGAATTTTCTACAAAAAAGTTGAATATTAACGAAAAAGGATGCATTTTCTGCAAAATTGTTGATTTTTCAACAATTTAATTAAATTTTCAACCAATTATTAAAATTTTCAACCATGAAAGATGAATTCTCAACAAAAATGTAATAGTTCATATTTAAAAAAAAAAATATTTTTATTTTACATAAAAAAATAGTTGAATTCGTCTAAAAAATGAGTTTTCAACAAAATAGTAGATTTTTCAACCAACAAAGATTTTTCATTTAAGAATAAAAAAAAGTTGTCAACCAAATTGTTAACTTTTTAAACCAAAAAGACGAATTTTCAAGAAAATATTTTATTTTTCAACCAAAAAAGATTTTTTAATCAAGAAATAAAACAAATTTCAACGAAATTGTTGAATTTTCAAGCCAAAAAGACGAATGTACTACAAAACAGTTGAATTTTCAACCCAAAATATAATTTTTCAAGAAAAATGTTGAATTTTTAACAAAATAATTAAATTTTCAACTCATTAATGAAATTTTCAACCATGAAAGATAAATTCTAAACAAAAAATGTAATCGTTAAAATTGTAACCGAAAAGTATTTTAATTTTAAATAAAAAAATAGTTGAATTCATAAAAAAAAAACGTCATCAAAATAGTTGATTTTTCAACCCAAAAAGATTTTTCAGTCCACAAATAAAAAATTTGTTAGCCAAATTGTTAAATTTTTAAACCAAAAAGACGAATTTTCTACAAAACAGATGACTTTGCAACCAAATAGTTGAATTTTCAACCAAAAAAGAGAATTTCTTAACCAAATTGTTTAATTTTCAACAAAATAATTCAACTTTTAACCAAATAATTAAATTTGCAACCAAATAATAGAATTTGTAACCAAAAGAGATGAATGTTGTTCTAAATATATAGTAGTAGACTTTACCAAAAAGAATGAAGTTTTTTAACCAATATAATATAAAATAGGAGTTTTATAAGATGTAGATCATTATATATAATCTTATAATTATATTTTACAAATATTAAACTAATGTTGATGTTCGAATGCTAAAATTCTCGACTTTTGCATCGAACCATAAGCATTTAATTCCCAAATTAATATATTTTCTCAAAATATAGTTGGATAAAGTATATAATGTTTTAATGCAGGGAGACTATAGGAAACACAAAATGTCTACACACAATGCTCGCCTGGAAGACTTGCAAAATTCAAAAATGTATTTGCCACCCCTGCGTCAAGGAAAACGATGCATTGCAGTTGTTGAAGGATTTTATGAATGGAAAAGAGATGGATCTACGAAACAACCATACTTCATATATGCCAAGCAGGAGAATGACATTAAAGTGAATGATAAAAGTTCCTGGTCAGACGACTGGTCTGAAGAAACAGGCTGGAAAGGTTTAAAGCTCTTGAAATTAGCCGGAATATTCAATACATTCAAAATTGGAACGGTAATCTGAAAATAGAATTAGGATATTTCATTTTTTTATTCGTATATTTGAAAGCTTATCTGGCATGCGAGCCTAGGTAATACTTCTTAGAAAAGTCATTTTTTTTTTATTAAAGGTTAAACAAAATCATGTCCATAACCAATTATTTTTTTGGACCATACGTGTTATACTTAGGCGATTCTGGAGATCCTGCATATTTAAATTTGGTTGAATTCAATTATAGGGAGATATTGTGCACAGTTTTTCAATGCTGACCAGAGAAGCAAACAATGTTTTGTCGTGGCTTCATCATCGGACTCCCGTTTTTCTTACGAGCGAAGAAGAAGTTCAGGTATCATATTTTTACAATTACACATAAGCAAAATTTGAAAATATATTCGGACTTAATTTTACACAAGAATTTACTGTAAAATTTCCTCTTTTTATGATAAGGCCTGGCTGAGTTATGAGAACACTCCTATGGAAAAAGCTTTGGGGAATTTACGCCGATTATCTCTGAAAGAGAATGTCATAGATTGGCATCCGGTTTCAACTGCAGTTAATAGTGTCTTCTATCAAAACGAAGATTGTATAAGTCCAATCGATTTGGAGAAAAAGTGAGTGTCTGGATCTTTAATCCTATCATATATGTAGTCTGATAGACCATTCATTTAATAACTTAATTAAATAGGGAGGAGAAAAAGAAACGCCCAACAGGTCTTATGGCTTCTTGGCTGAAAGGCGCGTCAAACAAAAGAAAGGCAGAAGATTCTGAAAAATTGGAAAATAGTCAGGAAAAGAAATCCGCGAAAAAGGAACACTGAAAAGTGCTTTTCTTGACAGTCTATTTATTTATTTTTATACTAATTTTGTAAGCGTACCTTTCATATTTCCAAAACTGGTTTTTTATTAAATAAAACAAAGTCTTTCATATTCAATTTCTCTTTACACACTTTTCCGTAAAAATTAAATAGAAAGCCCATTAAAATTAAGTGGAATATATACGAAATTAAAGGTAAACAATGGAATATAAGTTATTTTTAATGGCAGTATTGAAAGTTAAACAATGCTAGTATAACAGCCTATAGTCATAACCCCTATTCCTGTTTTCCCCTATTTTCATGATATATCCTCTATGTTTTTACACTTAAATACTTTCTTTACGCTTACTTCAAAAAATACTTCTTTGAAAAAGTGTATGTACTCTGGGTACCCACTACCCAGCCAAATCCCGATTTTTGTATTTTCTAAAACCTTGAAGCGGAAAATTCTTTGTTGTGATCAGAAAGTTATTCTGTATTTTATCAGATTAAAAAACATATTTAGAGGTCGCTAAAGTTGGTTTTATGGCCGATATGCGAATTTCATGTGTTAATCGTTTTTATTTTTGTACAGTTTCAAATTTTTTCACGAAATTCTTTGAAATTAAAAAAAAAACAGAGAAATGTTGGTAGATTTTTGTAAATCTTCTTGGATGATTAAGAAAAAAATAAAAATTAAACAAGACAAGAGAAAAAAAGAAGGAAGGAAATTTGGAGATTGCCTTCTTTTTCTTTCCTTTCATTATTTTTTTTTTAATTTTGAATAGAGATATTTAATAGTGTATTGTCCAAATTTGATCGTTGGATTCTTGTTTTTTTTGCCCCCAAGAATATCGCAGTATGTAAAATTTGAATGTTGGACGTTAAAGAAGAACTTGAAACTTGATTTATTCTGAATTGAATATCTTAAATTTTAAATTTTTCGTAAAAATTAAATGTATTGCTTCTTCAAAAAGATGTGACATTTCTTTGAAATTTCTGGCGTTAGACAAAATTTCTGAAGAACGTTTAACAATCATATAATCAATTTTGTGATAGACTGCAGTTTTAAGGATCAAATTTAGGCCTAACATTTTTTTTTAAATATGAAACTTATGAAAAATACTTTTTACTTAATTAGCAATAATTTCGTATGCCATAAGCAATGATTAAAATCATTAATTTAGTATATTACAAGTTTTTTAAATTCAAAATGTTTTTCAATCAATGAAATCGCTCAAATGTAGAAAATAGTAAGGGATTAAATATGTGTATTAAACAATGTATATAAATAAATTCAAGTGCCTAGAAAAGTCGTTGGTATTCGTTTTTCAATGCAAAATTTTAATTTGCTGAATAAATTGGTTCATTTTTTTGGGTATTTCAATATATTTATATGCATTTCTTTTTACCAAAAATTTACTTTTCTAAATTGAATCCCTTACTATTTTCGAGGTTTGAGCGATTTTATTGATTCAAAAAAATTGTAATGTTTTCGATGAGTTTTATCTAAAAAAAAATTCAGGGCCAAATTTGACACCCAAAACTGAAATTTATCATAAAATTGATGCTTTGTGGATGTCAAAAAATACAGTTTTAAAGTATTTAAAAAATTAGTTCTTGTTCCCCTATTTTGTCCCCTATTTTTGGGAGAAAATTCCCCTTTTCTCCCTGTTTTGAGAATAATATAATAATAATAATAATAATTCTTCGGTAGTATAGTGGTCAGTATCCCCGTCTGTCACGCGGGAGACCGGGGTTCGATTCCCCGCCGGAGAGCCATTAGGCGTAGGGATGTGGCGACCCCATCGCCCGAGAGCTCCGGCTCTTGCAGTCAGCCAAGTTGCTTTGGGCTAACTCCCCAATGCAATGAATTATGCGGTTACGACACCAGTATCGCGCAGTGCCACCCACAATAGGCCTCTCTCGGATGGAGGCCATGGTTCAGTTGGGAGTGGCAATAGGACCGAACCGAGGCGACGACCATGCAATGGCCCCGGACAAACGCGAGAACATCGATTTAAATGGTCAGACCAACTCAGGAGAGACATCCTTACCTGTTGGCAAAGAAGCTCACCGGCGCGAAGAGGATTCATGCAGAGGTTACATGACCGTTGGGTCAATATGCACCCGGAATATGCTCATCAAACGCCTCAGTATTTAAGAGATCAGGTATCCTTTTTGCGAAAAAACGGATATGAAGCTCTTTATCAACAAGAAGAAGAGCAACATCCTCCATCGAACATTCCACCCGTTCCAGCAAGACCACCTTTGCAGATAGCCGATAATGCTAACATGAGAAATAGGAGATCTATCCACCAAAAAGTCTTTCTCAGGATGGACAAATTAGCTGAAGCTAATACTGCTCTCCCCGATTTGCTCCCCGAAGATGTTAATCTCTGGAATCTGAACTGCGTTGTTTACGAGAAGGCGGTGTCCTTGCTTAGCGACAGTAGAAGTAACGAAACTTCAGTACGTCTGAGTAAGACTCGCGAGCGTATTGCACAGCTTCAATTCAAAATTGAAACGGCGAGACGGCATGCATCAAATATTCAGTGCGTGATTAGCTACATAACATTAAATAAAAAATTCACTCCAAAAGTTAGGGCACTTGCTCGAAACTTGAGGAAAGCAAATCACACGCTGAACAAGTGTAAACTGTTAACCATCAAGCAGCACTGGACGCAAAAAATAAGATCTCTTTCAACAGCTAAACAGCGCCTTGAACGGCGAGTAAAGTGGATTCAGGAAAATTCCACCTTTTCTACTCATCCTTCCCGTCTGTTCAATAAAACGTCACGTGCCGTTAAAAATCCGCCTAGTCGAGAAGAGATTCAAGTCTTCTGGGAACAAGTATATGGAGATACTTATCAGCTAAATGAAGACGCTTCAGATATATCACTCTTTCGTAACTTTTGCCAAAGGCAAAGGTTACAAGGTCCAGAGGAAGAGTGTCCACTAATTACTGCTGAAGAAGTGAAGAAAGTTATCGCTAGAACTAAGAACTTTTCAGCGCCCGGGCCAGATAAAATCAACAACTTTTGGTGGAAGAAGTTTACTTCTACGCACCAACATCTAGCTCGTATATTTACTACTTTCTTAAACGGAGAACAACCCGTCCCGCAGTGGCTAGTGGAAGGACGCACGGTATTGATTCCTAAGACCGGAGATTTGTCAAGTCCAAAGAACTACAGGCCCATAGCTTGTTTAAACACCAGCTACAAGCTATTCACTGGCATCCTCAAAGAGAGGATATTAACATCTATCGAGCATGTATGGAGTGCAATAGTTGAACAACGTGGATGCAAGAGAGGTCTGGCAGGTTGCAGGGAGAACCTGTTAATAGACAGGTGTATCACCCAGGACTCGATCAGGTATCGACGCAATCTGTCCATGGCTTGGATTGACTACCGTAAGGCATTCGATAACACGAACCATGAGCTACTTATTAAGCTCATTGAGTGCATGGAGGTGCATCCAAAAATAGTGAGATGCATAAAAGAGCTTATGCTCTTGTGGCGGACAAGATTTGTCATAACATCTGACAAAAGACAAGTGACTACAAGCTATATCACATATAAGAGGGGAGTCTTCCAAGGAGACTCTCTAAGTCCGATACTTTTCTGCATCTCCCTCTTGCCTCTATCTATTGTGCTCCGAGGCAAAAGCTCTGGATACCTATGTGGCCCGCCGAACAAAAGAGAATATAAGGTCAACCACCTTTTATACATGGACGACCTTAAACTCTTTGCTTCCTCGAAAGAGGACCTTAACATCCTTGTGGAGGCGGTAAATAGGTACTCTAAAGCGATTGGCATGAGCTTCGGACTGGACAAGTGTGCCTGCGTCCACCTACACCAAGGAAGACTAGAAACTACATCATCGGGTCACGATCAGGATGTTCAACTCATCGGCGGAAATACCATTCAACATCTTGGTATTGGAGAAACATATACATATCTTGGAATACCGCAAGCGGAAACCCATGATGTGCTTGCGTTAAAAACGGCCCTTGGAAAAAGGTATCGCCAAATTCTCAGAAAAATTTGGGCTTCCGAATTATCTGGAAAGAATAAGATCCAGGCGACCAATATGCTGGCCGTTCCTATACTGCTCTACACGTTTGGTGCAGTAAAATGGAACGTCGATGAGTTGAAGCAACTTGACCGAAGCACACGCAAGATGATGACAATCCATCGAAGTCACCATCCTAGATCTTCCGTACCTCGAATATACCTCCCTCGAGATAAAGGGGGTAGAGGCTTGCTGAGCTTAGAGTGTCTTCATCGCAGAACGGTTCTGGCTACAGCCTGCTCAGTTCTAAACAGCACAGATTTTCTTATGCGACTAGTACATCAACATGAAGTCGTCAATGCTGCGGCGTTTCTATATCGTGCCGCAGATAGGGCCGCAGAGGAGCTTGGCCTCCCATTTGATTCGAGCGACACTACACATGGCCTAACATCACTAACACCTTTGTTGCTCAAAAGTCGTGTACAGGAAGCAGAACATACGCTTCTACTAAGAGAATATGCTGACAAGCCTCTTCATGGTAAATTCTACGGCATTATACGTAGAGAAGAGCTCTCGATGGGTCTGTCCAACATGTTTCTCAAGTCTGCTGGATTAAAATCGGAGACTGAGGGATTTCTTTTTGCCTGTCAAGATGGCGTTATAGACACCTTAGTTTACCGCGAGCGCATAATGAATATACCTGTAGGCGATACCAACTGCCGAGCGTGCAAGCAAGAGCCAGAAACACTTGGACATGTTCTCAGTGGATGCTCAAAATATGCACGATACGGGTACATAGAGATACACAATGCAGCTCTAAGAGTGTTATATTACCATCTGAGGCACTTCTATGGTGTTGATCTATTGCCCGTCTTGCCATACGCCCAGGGGGAACTCGAGTCCATTGTGGAGAATGATCAGTGTAAGATCTACTGGAATTTCTCATTCTCGACCACTCAACGTATCAGTGCTACGAAGCCTGATATTGTCCTCCAAGATCTGAAGAACAAGATCATTTACGTGATTGAATTCTCGGCACCAGCCGATGGTAATATCACGGCAAAGGAGGAAGAAAAACGGGCGAAATATCAAGCACTTCTTTTCAAGCTGAGCAGGCTCTACCAAGGCTTCAAAGTCCATCTTGTAGTTCTCATAATCGGCTGTCTTGGAGGTATGAAAGCTTCATTTATTAGCCAACTCAACAAGATTCCGGCTTGCCAGCGTCAGGCTCATTCCATCGCGAACCGGATGCAAAAGGCTGTTCTTCTGGGATCACTTCATCTGGTCCGTCAACACTGTTCCTCATAACATTCTACAAAGATTGGTAGCTCTAAAAAAGTATCCAGAGGTGAAACTTCATCTCCAACTGTCCCGTCTGCCGCGTAAGATCATCCGCGGCTAGAGACCTGACTCCAAGGAACAGTGTTGCCCGATGTTTTCTCGCGTAAATTTCCCGCTCTTGCTTACCTTCTAGGACAGAAGGAGCAGAAGCGGATGACGTACACGTTCCAGTTGCGTCGGGATTGGTTGCTTTTAAAGAACCATGATCGTAGCTTCCGGAGCCTACAACTTCTCACATAAAAATAATAATGAAAACCTTTAAGAATCAAAAATCGATTTTGTAAATCAAAATTTCCAAATAAGTAATTTTATTTCATGAAAAATTTATTTCCAAATGTTTCTCAACATTATTGATAAAAGAGAAAATTTTAATTGTATCCGAAATTTTTAACGCCTTTTCAGACTAGATGAAGATATGAATTAAAAATTATTTTAATTAATTTTTTTTTTTCTGAAAAAAGATCTGCTTTCGCTCCGCTGGGAATCGAACTTTAGAACTCCCGATTGCCGGTCGAGTGCTTTCCCATTAAGCTACTAGAGAGATCACGAGAATAATTTTGTTTCAGAAAATACACGCATTATTTTGCTAGATGGTACCATATAAATTTTTCAAGGAATCTGCATTATCATCAGAGAATAACCGAAATTTTTAACGTGTTTTCAGACTAGATGGAGATATGAATTAAAAATTATTTTAATTAATTTTTTTTTCTGAAAAAAGATCTCCTTTTGCTCCGCTGGGAATCGAACCTCAGAACTTCCGATTGCCGGTCGGTTGCTTTCCTATTAAGCTACTAGAGAGATCCAGAAAGTACACTTTTTACAGAAAATACACGCATTATTTTTCTAGATGGTACAAGATAAATTTTTCAAGGAATCTGTATTATCATCGGAGAAAACCCGACATTTTTAATGTCTTTTCAGACTAGATGGAGACATGAATTAAAAATTATTTTAATTAATTTTTTTCTGAAAAAAGATCTCCCTTCGCTCCGCTGGGAATCGAACCTCAGAACTTCCGATTGCTGGTCGGGTGCTTTCCCATTAAGCTACTAGAGAGATCGAGAGAATAAACTTTTTTCAGAAAATACACGCATTATTTTGCTAGATAATACAAGATAAATTTTTCAAGGAATCTGTATTATCATCAGAGAATAACCGAAATTTCTAACGTATTTTCCAACTAGATGGAGATATGAATAAAAAATTATTTCAATTAATTTTTTTCTGAAAAAAAATCTTCTCCTTTCACTCCGCTCGGAATCGAACCTCAGAACTTCCGATTAACGGTCGGGTGCTTTCCCATTAAGCTACTAGAGAGATCGAGAGAATAAACTTTTTTCAGAAAGTACACAAAGACATTTAATTTTAAATAATTTTTTTTTTCATATTGGCAAACAATTCTGTTCTTAACATTATGCTGCCACACTATAGTTTGCAAACTTTTCTCACTCTTTTAAAGAGGTGAGAAAAATGAAATTATAAGTAAAAAATTAGAATAGCTTGACTTGCGAACTGTATACACTGTTGGTGCCGGTAAAAAAACTGTCGGTACCGGTAACCAAAAAATTATCGGTATCGACAATAACATTTCTGGGCAAATTTTTAATGATTTAGTTTTTGTTTTAAAAGATTAATTTTTAGTTTTAAAGATTTCAACCAAATATTTCGAAAAAGAACCTGGAAGACTTTAAGAATATATTTAGCAGTTTTAGAACATTCAAAAAGATTTGTAAATAATTCAAATCTTGAGAATATTTAAAAGCAAACATAGATTTTTGAAGATTTCGAAAAAAAATGAGAAACTTTTTAAGAATTTTTAGAAGTTTCAAGAGAATAAAGTTGTCTCAAGATCCAAGGAAAAATTTCAAATGATTTTTTATTGTGAAAAGTGAATTCTAAGAGAAAATTGAAAAAGATTTCAAAACATTTTCTGAAATTTCGAAAAACTAGGAAATTAGGAAAAACTCTAATAATTTAAAAAAATATTTTGAAGGTTTAAAAGTTTTGAAAAGATTTATAAAAAATGTCAAACTTGAAGATTTAAAAAAAATTTCGAAGAAATGTAGATTTTTGAAAATGTTGAAAGTAATGAGCTTTGTAAGAATTTTGAAAGGTTTGAAGAGAATCAAAAACATTTCTCTTTTTTTAAGAATTTTTTTAACCATGCAGAATTTTTAAAAAATTTTAGGAAAAATTCGAGTCAATTAAAAAGATATTTAGGAAGTTTAGAAGTTTTAAAATATTTTAAAACATGAAAAGATTTCCGAAAATGTATCAAACATTTTTAAATTTCTTCCAAACTTCTAAAAGACCTCAATATCTTTTATACAGACAGGAATTTTTCCTAATATTTTGTAAAATAAAAAAAAATCATTAAAATTTTCTAGAATCTCGTGAAATACTTTGGAATCTTTTAAGATATACTCTAAAAGCTTTAAAATCCGTTAAAAACTGTAAATCCTTTTAGAAAGCTCTGAAATCTGTTGTTCAGATTCTATAAAAATTTCTATAAAACTCGAATCTTTTTACATCCCCTAAAATCCGCAGAAATTCCGTGAAATCTTATAATTTCTTTTGCAATCTCTGAAATGCGCAGAAATCCATAGAAGGGCCTTGTAATTTCATTTATTCCATAAAATTCTTTGAAAATCCGTTGGAATCCATTGAAGTTCACTGAAATCTATTCCTAAAAAAATGATGAAATCTTTAAAATCCTCTGAAATCCTGTAAAATAAACAAAATCAGATAAAGCCCTTTAAAATCCCTTTGAAATCTTTGATATCTTTTTGAAATTTCTTGAAATCCTTTAAAATACCCGAAAAGTTTGTAAATCCCTTGAAATTGTTGAAATCCGTTGAAATCTATAGAAAAAAATCATTTGTCATTTGTCGGTTAGCTAAAATTTTCACGGTCATTGAAATTTTTAAAATTTTCATTTATGTTATTAAACACTTTTCAACTGAAAATTTTTTAATTAAACGTCGTTAAACTGCAAAGTTTTAGATTTTAAATTTTTATAAATTTAACAGTTTAAAGATTTCTGATAAAAAATAATAATAAATCCATGCTATATCATTTTCGATGCTCTAAATTGAGGAATGAATCAATAAACTTTCAAATTTGTCTTTTAATTCATTTCAAATTAATAATTGTTTAATTGTTATTTATACATCAAAATTCAGCACTTTCACGTACAAATTACAAATTTTCAAATTGCAACAATTAAAATTTTAATGCTCAATGTTACTATTTAAAATGTTACAACGATTTAAGACTTTCTATTTCAACAAATTAAGTTTCAAATTGTTTAGTCTAGAATATTTGATTTATAATTGCTCATTTTTAATGAACGGACGAATATTGCTAAATATTTAAAAATTGTTCATTTTTTAAATTTAAAAACGTTCAAATTCGTTTTATTAATAATGGAATACAGTAAACTTCCTTCTATTTCCGCGGCCTTGAAACGTACACGACCAATTATTTTAAAGTCGGAGGCGTTCCATCCTCTACAGCGACCTTCAAGTTATTTTTGTCAAGCGACATTCATTGGCTGTCCACGCAGTTTCTCAGCTCAAGGGGCGAGATACCGTTACGCGGACTCTCGCCTCGGAAGGGCCGCAGTGCGCGAGTATCCAGTCGAGTATATTGCGCAATATTATGCATTCCAATTGGAAACGGTTCAGGCGGTCCCGACTTGCGCAGCTGAAAAAATCGCGGTCCCTTGGCCAGTGTTTTTGTTGACGTACGACGTGAAAAATATATAATTTCCTGGAAATAATACAATTTGCCAACACAAAAATCAATATAATAGAATCAGAAAAGGACTCAAATATTATGCGGCATAGTGAGTGTTGCAGCATTACGTGCCGCGACTTTATGATAGAATAGGTGGAAATGTCAGGAAGGTGAGTATAGTTCTTGACGTAGGAGTGCGGACAACTTTTTGGAGAAAATATCCTAAACGTAAAGGTAAGTTATAAAGGTCTGAATAGTAATATTTTTCAAGTGTACACTTGAAAAATATTACTATTCAGACCTTTATAACTTCTCTGGCGAAAGTATCGGATAGGAATTCCTTCCGAACCAATCCGAAATCATCCGAATCATTCCGGAATCTGTATCCGAACCAATCAGAGTTAATTCGAACCAATCCGAAAAAATTCTGCATTTCGTTCGATCCAAATCGGTCAAAAACTAATCCGGTTCAATCCGAACTTCCAATCCGAATAAATCCGAACCAAATTTTCAATCCGAATGAATCTGAACTCGGATTGACCTAAAACGATTTTCAATCCGAATGAATCCAATTCAATCTGAACTCGGATTCATTCGGATTGAAAATTCAGTATATATCACTCCGAGTTCAGATTCATTCGGATTCATTTGGATTGAAACTTTAGTTCTGATTGATTCGTTTTGGAGTTACGATTGAATCGGATTGAGTCGGATTAATTTTTAAACGATGTGGGTCAAACGAAATGTAGAACTTTTTTCGGATTGGTTCGAATTAACTCGGATTGGTTCGGATACAGATTCCGGAATGATTCGTATTGGTTCGGAAGGAATTCCTATCCGATACTTTCGCCAGGGTTACTTTTACGTTTAGAATATTTTCTCAAAAAAGGCATATGCAGTTGCAGTCCCATGTCAAGAACGTTTCAAGTGTTTCGCGAAATACAATCAACTATCCGAAATTTGAGGTTAGAGTACCTGGTTCTGATCAAATCGATCTGACTTACTTTTACGTTTAGCATATTTTCTCGAAAAAGTTGTATGGATTCCCACGACTTCATGCTAAAATGAACATACAGCGACCGTGGTGGGAGGTGGCAGAACTGCGCAATTTGAAATAAACACGTATAGGGGTCTTAAAATAGGTGAAATTTGAAATAGGCGATCGTTGAAATAGAAAGGAAGTTTACTGTATTTGAGTTTGAAACAAATATTTGAATACTATCTGAAATTGAAAAAAAGAGCGTTTAATTATGAATCTATTAATTTCAAGTTATTTGAAAATTGAAAATATTTTCTAAAGTTTCAATTGGACGTTTACATTTTTTTAACTTTCGTATTGAAATAGTTCAATTTTTAAGGTTAAAATCTGGAAATTGTTTAATTTTGAATAGTTTCACGATGGTTTTCTGAAATTAATTATTGTTCATTGTTTAGTACTCGAACTACAGTTCAATTAAACAATTTTTTTAATTGTGAAAACTTTGGAAATTTCGATTTTTGAAATGGCGGATATGTTATTTTAGCCAATCAGCAAAGAAGTTTGAAAATATTTGTATAGGCAAAGTGAAAAAATAGTTGGATTAGCCAGCAATTTGTGAAAATAGTAGCATCAGTGTCATTTTTTGTAAAATAGTAGTAAAATAGTTGCATCGTTAAAAACTAGTGTCAGAAAATGTTAATAGTGTCGTGAGTACGAGGACTGAAATGGTAATAGTTTTCATTCAAATTCTAAATTTCTACACTTTTTGTGTTAATTTATTTGTGTAATTGCCCCTCTTGCGGTAGGAAAGTAGTTACGGCTCTGCTTAAAAATGTATTAATTTTACTTTTTGACAATGAAATTGGATACAGATCTTCAAGGTTCAAATACGTAAATGTATAGAATTCCTGAAAAAAATAAAACCAAGAATTCAACGACCAAATTTGGTCAACCACCATTAAATTCTCCTATTGTAATTGAAAAAAAAAATTTGTAACAAATTTTTCTTGGACAAAAATAAAAAAGAGGAAAGAAAAATGAGAAGGCAACCAACCAAATCCCCTTCCTTCTCTTTTTTTATTTCTTTCGTCTTTTTTATTTTTATTATTATCAAATCACAATACAAAAACATTTATAATATTTACCAACGTTTCGGTGCTCATGCAGCATCCTTATCAAGATAATAGTAGAAAAAGTGCCTCTCCCCCTTGGCGCATACGATATTTTTTATAATAAATGGATGATTTCAGACATTTCTCGAAATACAGTCATGATTTCAGTCTATATTAGATTTTCAGTGAAGAAGCATGAAATTTATGTTGACTTATTTCAAAGTATCAAAAATTTAATGAAAAAATTGCCGGAAATGTTTGGTAATTTACGGTAATTTTAGAGGTGATTTATGGTAACTTACCATAAATTGCCCAAAATTCAATTTAGACATGTCTATAAATTTGCGGAAACTTATGAAAATTTTCGGTCATTTATGGTAATTTCACCGGTAAATATGGTAACTTACCACAAATTAACCAAAATTCATTTAAAAAAATTTCCATAAAGTTCCAGAAATTTATGAAAATGTTCGGTCATTTATGGTAATTTTACCGGTAAATATGGTAAATTACCTAAAATTAATTTTTTTAAATTTCCGGAAATGTATGCAAATTTTCGGTCATTTATGGTAATTTTACCGGTAAAAATGGTAACTTACCGTAAAGTATCAAAAACTCATTTTCAAAAATGTCCATAAATTTCCGGAAATTTATTAAATATTTCGGTAATTTTTAGTAATTTCATAGGTAAATATGTTAACTTGCCATAAATTACCCAAAATTCATTTTTAATAATTTCCGGAAATTTATGAAAATTTTTGGTAATTTACGGTAATTAACGGCAATTTCATCAGTTATATATGGTAACTTTCCATAAATAACCGCAAAATTCTATTGTCTGCAACCAAAATTTGCTCGCAGTTCTTACGGTGAGTGAGCTGATAATCGTAAAATGCGAACTCATAGATGTTTCATTTTCATTATTCACCTCTGACGTCACTTTTCAGTCCCTAGGGAGTAAAAAGTAGAGCTTAAGCCCCGCTTCATAGGCGTCGAAAAGGGCAGAAATCATGCATGTGTCATAAAAAAAAAAATTAGAGCAGGTAGGAACAGTGACGAACCAACGATGCTCTCTCTTCGATACCTGAGATCCAAGTCGTTGGTTCGTCACTGTTCCTACCTGCTCTAATATTCTTTACCTTGATAAGGGTGATGTGTGAGTACCGAAACGTTGGTAAATATTGTAAATGTTGTTGTATTGTGATTTGATAATAATAAAAATAAAAAAGACGAAAGAAATAAAAAAGAGAAGGAAGGGGATTTGGTTGGTTGCCTTCTCATTTGTCTTTCCTCTTTTTCAGTTTTGTCCAAGAAAAATTTGTTATAAAAGTTTTTTTTTTAATTACAATAGGAGCATTTAATGGTGGTTGTTTAAATTTGGTCGTTGGATTCTTGGTTTTATTTTCAGGAATTCTATACACTAACTTGAGTATTGGACGTTAAATAGGATTTTGAATTTGATTTTATTTTAATTTAAAATTCTTAAATTTTCAAATACGTAAATCTAATAAAAATGGTTTCGTTAAATATGTGGCAATTTTACGTTTTTGGATTAAGACTCAGATATCAGACTGCTAAGAATGCTAAGAGTGTATTAATTGAAACCATTTGAATTGTCGCGCGAAAGACAACTAACCTAGAAATTTAGAATTTAATTAATTTTTCACGTTGGCAACACGTTTCTCCCTAGCTTCTCCTGGAGCAATACATCTCATTGGCCTCCGCGGCGCATGCACTATGGGTAATACGGTACGGGAGCAGAATTTGGAGCACTGCATCACGTTGATGCTGTTGAATTTCCTGTTTTTGGAGTGTTCCAAGGACTGTGTCAACTTCCACCCGGGAATGCATTTTAATGTGTATTTATACCATATAAAAAAATAGTCGACTTTGTTTTGTGTGGCGGAAGCGGCGTTGATCGTGGCAGTGCCAGACAGAGAGAACTCGGTGGTGGGAGTTTGAGGTTCTCGGGTGCTCTCGGGGTTCTCGGTGTGAAAAATTAAGAGAACGATAGGAAGAGAGTCGTGCACAGTGCAGTGGAAAAAAAAAATTGTATCATCGGGGAACCCGAAAGGCAGAATGATTAGTAACGTGGAGACGGAGTACCTGGAGATCAACTCCAAAGGGGCTTGGGCGATCCTCTTTCAGGTTTTTTTTTCAATATCAATTATAAAGATAATTAATTAAGATAGATAACAAGATAATTGATGCGAAGATAATTCATTAGAAAGATTTCCACAGTCTCCCTTTTCCCTTCTTTTCTTAGTACGTACTCAATTCACCGTGATTCGTCATACTGACGTTATCCGGCGTCACAACCTTAAAAGAAAGTCCACAACCATTTTCAGATTCACGCTTCATTGACGATCCACAGGTTTCGTCCTCGATCCAAATACCCTTGATAAGAAGATGAAACGATATTTGTTTCATTCGTATATATATTTTTTCATTTCTTTTTATAAAGATGTAATTTGTTCACGTACTGTTTTACCTCGCTATTCAGTTTTGATGCACTTTTGAGGTCTGAGTTAAAAGAGTGGCGAGGAAAGCTATTTTAAAGCTAATGTAAACAAATTTTCTCACGATCCCGTTTCCCTTCATCCAATTAACATTGTATTTTCGTGCCAAGAGAGTTCCCAGGCTAAGTGCAGACTAATTACACGTCCTGTTTAAACCTTAAAAAATGAAATGCAGGCGACATTGGAGGCTGATATATTTTTTTCTCGGATTTATTAACTTTGATCTATGATCGTCACTGGACCGGAAAACAACAGTAAATTTACTGTTTGCAATTCCTGTGCTAATCAATTTAAATATCAGTTGGTATTATCGCAATTTTTAAAGTTTAGAGTTTCAAATTCCAAATCATTCAGTTTTAAATACCTGAGGGTTCCAAATTTTAATTGACTAGAACATTGTGCGAGCTACGCGCGCACTAATTACCATTTCTCTAGAAAAAAATCGGTCCATTTCCCAAAATTTTGTTACAGAATTTACAGAAAATCTTATGTGATTTAAAAACGTATTTGATTTGCAAAAGATTCTTTATTATAGCGAAAAAATTCCAGTAAATTCACTCTGAATGACACAAAATTTGTCATTCACTTACAATTCTTTAAAATTAGCAGATTATTTTTCTCATTAACAAAATATGTCTCGCCGCGCGTCTAATTATCCGACACCGTACTTTTAATATTTTTTAACATTTAAAAAAACATAAAAAATACATTTTGAAGGTATTTCCGGATGAACTATTTATCAAAGAATTAAATTCGAATATTTGAATTTGATTCGAATTTTCTATAAGATTCCATTTACCACGTTTCCTGGACATACTTGTCACATAAATGTATTCAATCATTTTATTTTTAAAGTTTAACAGTAAGAAAACTATAACATTTATGTGCATGATGAAACTGAGAAAAATTCATGTTCTATAATTGCAACATTTTATTTAATCAAGACAGACGCATACAACAGTATTTCATAACACTCAAAATGGTATTGTTACAACAAATAAAAAATAACCGCTTTTCTATATTTTCATAGCATGCATTTAAACTCAAATAATAGTTTTGAAAATCAAAACTTCACACAAACTGTTAATTTTTGCTAGTTTTATTAAAAATTGGAGCTTCTCTTTATACCTTGATCCTGTAATATCACAAATTTCACTTTAAAAGTTGACACTTTAGAGGTTTTCCATATTTTTCTGGATGAATATCTTCGAAAGAAAAACGGATAAATCTAGAATTTACAGGCTACTTGAATCAGCTGTCAATTTTACCTTGGTCTTACGATCTCTTTCCTAATATAATGATTTGATTAAGTTTTCAAGATTTTTGCTCTTCGTAAGTAGCGACATGAAAAACCTTTTTTGATTCAAAGTTCAACTACTTAATTGAAAGTGGAACTACTTCGTTAAAAATTCTTTTTTTTGTTGTTTAAAGTTTAACTATTTTGTTGAAAATTTTTTATTGTTCCACTTTAATTTTTTAAACTGAAATTGTAACTATTCCATGTTTGGTTTAACATTTATCTTCTTCAGATAAAAAATTTAACTATTAGGTTAACAATTCCTTTACAAATTTAAAATTTGGTTGAAAGTTCATGTATTTGGTTAAAAATGAATCTTTTTGGTTGAAAATTCGTTTCTTCAATTGAAAATACATTTTTTTTAACTGAAAATTTAACTTTTGTATTTTTTGTTGAAAGTTTATCTGTTTGGGTGAACATTTAACTATTTTGTTGAAAATTCATCTATTTTTTTTAAATTTGTCTTGTGGTAGAAAATTCATCGTTTGGGTTGAAAATTCATTTTTTTTTTTGGTTAAAGGTTCGTTATTTTAGTTTGAAATGAGTTTCTTTACTTAAAAATATAACTATTTTGTTGAAAATACGTTTTTTTTGGTTGAAAATTAACTTTTTGACTGAAAATGTACTCTCTTAAAATGAACCAGTGCAATCTCATTGGTTGGAACAGCCAGAAGTGTCACTGACAATCAGTGAGAATCCACTGGTTTATTCAGTGGAGTTGCGGCACTGGTTTAATCAGTGAGGTTCACTAGTTTTTCAGTACCAGTAGTCATCTGGTCGTACGTCTTGTCGTCTGTCAGCTGTTTAGGTATCACACTTATCATTCATCACTATTGTGGCAACAGGTGTGAAATTATCTTTTAAAAACCTTACTTTACTCTCAACAATAAATGAAGGCGGGGCTGCAATATGATGGGATATAATATGTTGCGCCTAATTGTGGGAAGGCCTGTCGTTATGTCAACGTGTCGCGTCGCTCAAAGTCGAACCCAAGTGGCCAGGGCCCTTCCCACTTTCAAGTGAAAGATAATAAAAAAAAATTATATCCCCTAATATATAACTATATCCCCTGCTCATTGCAGCTAGGCGCCAAATATTTATAAAACAAACACAAGTACACAATAAGGTTCGTTTTAACGCTGGATCAATCTATCATTTGGCGTCACTGGTATATTCAGTAACGCTATTTTAGTTGAGTCACTTACTGGTTCATCCAGTCAAAGTGGGAAAATCACTGGTTCACCAGTGATAATTCAAAATACTTATTCAACCAGTGACAATTTCACTGGTTTAGTTTAAGAGAGTAGCTATTCCATTTTGGTTAGAAAATTCGTATTTTTTGGTTTAGTACAACTGTTTTTTATTCAAAATTAAAATCTTTTTTGTAGAAATACTAATAGACCTGAAGTTCCGAACGTTCAAATGAACGAAATATTTTTCCCAATTTCTTTTTTACTTATAAATATTCCTGCAACTGGAATTTAAAATATGCATTCTAATTACGTTTCAATAATAAATTATTTCCAATATTAGTGAACAAACATTTGAGCCCTTTTTCTGGTTTACAAAGTCATCAGTAAAAAATTTCGTTCATTTGAACGTTCAGAACTTCAAGCACATGAAATACCAAACTGTTACACTTTTTGTTGAAAACTCATTTTTTTGTCGAAGATTCATTACTTCGGTTGAAAATTTAACTATTTTCTTGAAAATTCCCTTTTTCTTGGTTGAAAATTAATTATTTTAACTGAAACTGAAATTCCTTTATTTTTTGTTCAAATTTGATCTTTTTGAGTAAGTTTTGTTTTTCAAAAATAATTATTTCAGTTTATATAATGCAGTGAAAATATTGAAAAATGGTAATTTTTCACTTGTAAAAATACAACTTTTGATTCATATTTGACCATAAAATTACATTCACTTATGTCAAATACTAATTTTAATTCTGCTGAATATGTCTAGCTTTGGTTCAATAATAAAATTTGACATTAATAAATCTTAAATTTTTGTCAGTTTTATTAAGCACATAAATGTGACATTCTTTGTCACTGCCCTTCAAACCTTCAACTGAAACTGAATTCTTAATTATATGTGTGAATTTGGCAACATTTTTTCCTTCGAATTTTTAAAATTACCCAATCGGCACACCTCTTTTTTAGAGAAGGATTATTCTGTTAAAAAATATTACTGCGTGTAGTAATGTTTAATTTTTTAAACTTACAGAATTATCTGTTATAATAAATTTAAATTTTTTACATTTAAATGCAAAATGTTGTTAATTCATTTTTATAATTAAAATGAAATTTTTGGTTACAGCTATAATATACAGCAAGACATATAGCTGTAGGTGCGTGTGTGAGAATAATAAATTGCAACTGTATAATATTGATGCACTTAAATACATTATTTATAAATAAATAAATTACAAAATAATCAAAAGATTCAAAATAAACAGTCTTAACAAAATTCAAGATAGTTGTCGTGCAAAAAAAACAGATCTCGGGGGAAATATCTTTTCTATTACTTCAAGAGTAAAAATAATATTACCGATGATGATGATCGCTTTCTACCAATTTTGGAAAAATGTTTAAATTTAAATAAATGATGCCTTGTTTTTTCCGGAAAAAATATTCTGTACAGCTCTACTGTTTCCATTTTTGAAAGTAATTTTTGCTATGGCTGAAATCCTTAAAACATTTTTTTAAAGAAATAATTTTTTTTTTAAATAACTGTATTTAAACTTTTGTTAAAATAATTATTTTTCTTATAAAATAATGTTTTTTCTTTCATCGGAAATTACTGATAATATTTTGTCTATTCCTAAAATCATAGGAAACTTTTTTTCCAGAGACCTGATTTTTGGCACGACGCAACTACTTTAGAATAGATAAAAAATATATTGTAATTTGAAAAGAACTATTAGAAGGTGAACAGTTAAACACTTTTTAATTGAAGTATACACGGAGAAAAAAATATGCCTATAATAGTAAGAACACTAGTCATGCTTTTGTCTCAGGTTTCATTCTTGCTATCCTGGTACAAAATTCATTCATTTTAAGCAGGAAACCCTTTATCCTAAAAAAGTACAAAGCTTCATGCTTTTAAAGCCGTTATCCCTTGCGAAAAAAGCTCCAACTTCACCTTGCTATATTTGTAAAGAACTCACCCTATTAGAGTATGAGTACTCTTACAAATGAGATATTAGGCTGCGCTTACTTACGAACGTAGCCCCTGTAGGCCTGGCCTAACTTCACATCGCTTTTGCAAGACTACTCATACCCTAAGAGGA
>CAKNYM010052150.1:1042-77567 GCA_932195095.1 Andricus curvator | reverse complement strand
CCACGCGCATGCGTCTACCACATCTCTCGCTCTCTAGGAGAAAGAGTAGGGACGCGGAACATGTGTTCTCGCAGGGAATTTCCCCGAGTTGGGCATGTCTGCCATATGGGACTGCAACTGCATACGACTTTTTGGAAAATAATATTCTAAACGTAAAAGTAAGTCATAAATGTAGCAATCGTAATATTAGTCAAGTTTAGAATGTATTTTCTAAGTCATATTCCATTCTTTTGTTGATTGACGACCTTTCAGCGTCACGAAACACAATCAACTGTCCGAAATTCGAGGGTAGAGTACCCGATTCTGATCAAATCGATCTGATACACTAACCTGAAATCTTGGATATTTTATTTTATTTGGTGACACTGAAAGGTCGTCAATCGACAAAAGAATGGAACATGCCTAAGAAAATACATTCTACACTTGAAAAATATTACTATTCGTACATTACTTTTAGAATATTTTCTCGAAAAAATTGCCTGCATTCCCATGACGTCACGCTAAAATACTCAATTCAAGGCTTCCCGCTCTTCGGGCCTCTTTTTTTAATTGGCCATCCACTGACGCGGGCGTGACCGTACAGCCCGTACAGGGACCGTGGTGGGAGGTGACGATACTGCGCAATTTCGAATAAGCGTGTATAGGGGATTTAGAATAGGTGAACTTTCGGATACGCGATCTTTATAATACGCGGAAGTTGACTGTATTTTAAAATCTCTGAACAGTACAATTTATAAAAGTAAATTTTTTTTCAATTTTGCAGTTTAAGGCAATTTAATTTAAAATTGTTAAATTGAAAAGTCTTAGAAACTTGAATTTTAAAACGTGTCAATTATTGAGCGTTTGAACTACAAATTTTTTAAGCTTTCATTTTAAAAGTTTAAAATTCAAAAGAGTTTCATTTTGAGTGTTTTAATTTGCAGTTCAGTTTTTATAACTTTATCTTAGCTTCAAGAGTTTGAATATTTTAATTTCATGCCCGTGAAAAATTTTTGTGATCCGGGGAAAATCTGGAAAATTTTTCTCTAATTAAAACGGCTACCCTGAAATGTCACCTGATTCTTTATACGGACTCGCGCGAACTTCACTCCATATTGTACGAACAGACGAATTCTGTTTTTAACGATTTTAACTAATTTAGAACACTATTTATTGATCCATATTAGGAATATGTAAAAATAATTTCTCCTTTCATTCAAAAAAATGAATTTAAAAAATAGGAGAATGACTGCTGGATAAGGAATTTGCTTTTTCCGCCCTCAAACACATACATTTTTGTTTACAAATGTTATTACCTGTGAAATCTTGTAAATAATGGCCACATACTTCTATAATTTTGAGTAAATTTTCTATCATGTAGTATAGAAATAATTATAATTTTGATCCTAATCCAGTTGTCATTCTCATATTATTTTAAATTCTTAAAGTCCAGTCGGAACATCATTCGAAATTTTGGTATATCAAAGAATACATATATATTGAACATATTTAACAGGCCCGAAAAAGTCCATTACTACATTTTCGTGATGCTCATCTTTTCAATGTAGTGTTCTTGGAGAACACATGCTTCTGTAATTTAATCAAAATTTATATTTTGGCCCTTATCCAGTTGTCATTCTCATGTCTTCAAATATTTTCTCAGATTGAGGAAAACGGTCTAAATTCTGTGAATGTGCGAGAGATACTAATGGAAATGAGGAGGTGTCGCATGGGTTTAATACAGACGCCGGACCAATTAAGATTTTCGTACGCGGCCATCATCGAGGGATCAAAGCAACTGCCGTCTAACAACGTGGTAACTAATACCAATTCGCAGTGGCACAGTGCTATTAGTTTTCATTAAAAAAAAAAAAAGGTTAATTTTTTAGTGCTTTGATACTTTCAGCTCCTTTTTCACTTTTTATATATATTATTAACGAACAAATTCAGGATAAATTGAATAATCGTAGAAAAATCTCGGTCCTAATAGCATTGTTCTGCTGTGTCATTCCCAAAAGTAAGCTTATTTCTAAGTGTGTCTTGTGTTTTACAGAATATCGATAACGAAACAGTGACTAACCATTACGACGTGGTGAACAATATTAGCAACTCGTCCGTAGAAGAGGACGATGAACCACCTCCTCTACCTCCTCCAAGAGGAGAGTCACTAGGTCGTAGTATCATGGCAGACGTAACGCCTAGTCCTACTACTGAAAACGGTTTGTGTACCTTTTTTTTTTGTTTTGTATTCTCGTTCTTAGCGCAAAGTGCCATTTCGCTTTTTCAATCTCTAATTCTAATACACATGTTTTTTATTAGCAGGTGATATAAATGGCCCTCCAAATAAACCACTACCCAGTGAACCACCCGTTCGTTCGGATCCAACCACCAGTACACCCCAAACAAATTCCACGCCCTTGTCTAATAATGTACACGAGAATGCTGAAGGCTTAGCGGATCGACAACCTGGCGAAAGTGCGAGTGACGGCGAAAACTCGTTTAAAACAATCAGCCCTCCGTCCAGTCCAGACCCGTAAGAAACCACATTATTAATTTATTAAATCATGAATTTGCAATTTTTTACATCCGCAGGCCTCGGATTCACGAAACCCTTTACACTATTGGACATTTCTTTTTAGCGATAACACTATTTTGCTACGATTTCGACAAAAAATAACACTACAGATACTATTTTCTCACAATTTTCCGCTAATGCCACTATTTCTTTACTGTTCCTCGAAAAATATTTTTGAACTTCTTCGTTATTTGGCTAATATAATATGTCCGCATTCTCAGCTAATTACAACATACCGCAAAATGGTCTCAATGTCTGATTAGGGACCGAGCCTAAATTCCGTAAAGTTTTTCTCTGAAATTTGGAACCACTATTTTTTTCGTGAATTTATTTAGGGTTCATCCAAAAATAACATTAGGCGATTTGTGGGGGGTCCGTACATGCCTTTTCTTGGCATTCTTGTATTCTTACTATTTCTTATTAATTAACAAATGAGTTCAACTTTCAATCAAGTAGTTGAGTTTTCAACTAAAAAAGATGAAGTATCAACAAAAAATCTAATAGTTTGTTGTTTTAACCAAGAAAAAATTTTCATTTTTAATAAAAACAGTTGAATTGAACCAAAAAAGACGAATTTCCAACAAAATAGTTGATTTCTCAACCAAAACAGATTAATTTGCAACCAAACGGTTGCATTATTAGCCAAAAAAGATGACGATCTTCTACCAAAACAGATGAATTTTTAAATCAAAAAGACAAATTTCCAACAAAAATAAAATTTTCAGTGAATAAAGAAAAAAGTTTCATTGAAAATGTTGGATTTTTAAGCCAAAAAGATGAGCTTTTAATAAAACAGTTGAATTTTCAAAAAAACTTAAATTTTCAACGAAAAAGATTAATTTTCTACCAAAAAAAGCTGAATCTTCAACAAAATACATACATTTGTAACCAAATAGTTGACTTTTCAACCCAGCAGATTTTAGTTTGACCAAAAAAGACGAATTTTCAACAAAATACATACATTTTTAATCAAATAGTTGACTTTTCAACCCAGAAGATAAATTTTCTACCAAAAAAGACAAATTTCCAACAAACTACATACATTTTCCACTAAATAGTTTGAATAATGAATTTGATGTTTTTCAAACCAAGAATATGAATTATCATCAAAATAGTTCAATTTTCAGTTAAAATAAAGTTTCTTTTTAACCAAAGAAAAAACAAATTTTCAACTAAAATTATGAATCTTTAACTAAAAAAGTGAACTTTTTAGAAAGTAGCTCAACTTTCAACCAAGAAGTTGAATTTTCAATCTAGAAAGATGAACTTTCAATCTAGAAAGATGAATTTTCAACCTAGAAACATGAATTTTTAATTAAAAATGTAATAGTTGATATTTCAATAAATAAATATCACTAAACTAAAACAGGTTAATTTTCAACTAAACAATTGCATTTTTAATCAAAAAAAGTTTATTTTCTACCAAACAAAAAAAAAAGATTTTCTACCAAGAAAAGACGAATTTTCAAACAAAATACATAAACTTTTAACTAAATATTAAAATTTTCTACCAATGTGTTGAATTTTCTAGCTGAAAATACGATTTTTTTTCACAAAACGGTTGAATTCTCAACCCGTAAATATGAATTTTCAACAAGAAAGTTAACATTTAACCCAAACAGATTAAGTTTTAACCAGACAGTTGCATTTTTAACAAAAGAAGGTTAAATTCCTACAGAAAGAGATGAATGTTTGAAACAAAAAATATTAATGTTTAACGAAATAGTCGAATTTTCAATTTAAACAAAAATTGTTAGTCAAGAAAGAAAAAAATGCCAATCAAATTGATGAAATTTTAAGCCAAAAAGACGAATTTGCAACAAAACTGTTGAATTTTCAACTAAGACGTATGATTTTTAACAAAATTCTCGAATTTTCAACAAAACACTATTTACACTTTTTTTTCGCTTAAGTGAGTCCGAGGCCTGCATTCTTATATTAAATGACTGAGCTCTCGTAGAAAACTTGAAAAATCTAGAACTCTCGGAGAATATCATCGTGTGTGTGTGTGAAATTTAACAGCTTTGATAAATTTTAATTAGAGGCTTTTTAAGTTTGAATGATATCAAACTTTTATACTTTTGATTAAGCATGTACAAGACATTTTTTGTAATTCCTACAAACAAACAATTCTTAGCTTCAATGACAGTTCTGATTAGTACTTTACACGAGTTCTCAAGTTTGTGGAATTACAAAGAGCATGAAGAAAGAAAACTGACATGGGTGATAAATTTAAGGTTTCGTCTAAACAAAAGAATATTTTGGTCTAATTTTTTTAAACATTCATCGGAAGACGTATAGAGCGCTTTCCAAAAAAATGGTTTCCTTTTTTTAATTAATTAATTAAATTATTAAAATTAAAAAAAAATATTATTAGTTAATAATTAATTATAATTAATAATATATAAATAATATTATATAAAACAATATAAATATATAATATAATAATATAAAAATAAATATAATAATAATTAATTCAAAATTAAATTTAAACTATTAACAAATTAATTAAATTAATTTAACATGTGAAAAAAGCCGCCCTTAAAGAGACTTTCCATATTTTAATTTATTAAAGAAAAAGGTAATCATTTTCACCCTAAATAATTCTCAATATGATAGTATGGTAGTATGATAATGAAAAAAATTATACCAAAATACAGATCTACATTGATGCCATTTATGAGTGTCCGAATTCACTTCAACTGTTTGAACTTACGAAATTCTTCGGAATTTTATGTAGTAGTGACTTTTTTTTACTCCTAGACGCCTGACTTTTGATTCAATTGAATTCAACTTAATTGGCTTTGAATTTACACAAAAAGTAAAAGTTTAGGAGTTGCTACCTCCTCTGAGCGAAGTAGTTTTAATACATTATAGAACGTGTTTGGGCTGATAACACTAATTTTTTTTAATTGTTCGGAATATTGCATTCAGCGATGCCAATAATATAGCGAAAAAACAATTAATTGGCATCTTTTTAGAATTCACCCGGCGTCTAAGGATTAATTGAAACTCACAATGCTCTCAGCGACGTTTTTGCTGCAATCAAGACAAAATTCCAGTTTTTTGGCTCAAATTCATCGCTTTCCCGGTGTATAAAAATCCTTACTTTTCCCTATCCCATCGAAAACCTCAGTGAATACTGCAATACATTGTTTGGTATTAAAAGTAAGTTTCTAACTAAGAAAACATCAAAATTACGTCAAGCAAGGGTAAAGGGGGGTCACTGTCAGACGTCAGAGAGTGTGGCGTCGTGATCATTTTTAAATTTATATTCAAAAAAGTATAGGTACTTTAATTGAATAAAACAAGCACACCATTTTTTTCTGTAAATTGATAATAGCATTTTTGTTATATTTCGGAAAAAAATGGTCTACTGCAATAAGTTAAACTTAGGTACAAAAGTAACTTTTAATTTACAAGTCAGTAATAAAATTAATTGACAGAGACGTTCAACTTCAATTGCATTGTGAATTGTGGAACTTCCAACCAATTTTGAGATAGAAAGAATAGTAATTGTGAAGTAATATTAAGATGTTCCCTACACTTTTCGACTTTTTTTTTAAATGCTACTTTTAAAATTGAAATTAAAAATTCTTTTAAATGGAACCATTTTAATTGAGAACATTAAAAGTTGAGTAATTTCTCATTAAAGCTTTATAGATAGAAAATTGTTACTGGAATAGCATTTGCAATTGCAAAAGTTTCAATTTCGTGAATCATTGTTCAGAGTTTTAATTTTCCCCAATTGCATGCCTTAACAGTTTTGAAATTTTTAAGTGGAAAAGGTTTAAAATCGATTAATTTCACATTCAATTTCCCCTATCCCTCCTTTTCCCCTTTTTAAAGAATTTCTCTTTTTGCCTATTTTCAAGAAACTTCCCCTTTCCCTTTTTTGCTTAAATGCGAACTGAATTAATAGAGCCCAGAAAGAAAACTCAACTATTTTTGGTTAAATTTTTTTTGCTTTTGGTTAAAAATTTGACTATTGGTTTGAAAATTTGACTATTTGTTTGAAAATTTAATTATTTGGTTGGAAATTAAACTATTTTGTTCAGGTCATCTTTTTGGTCAAAAATTTAACTGCTTTGTTGAAGATTTGCCACTTTGGATAGAAAATTCATCCTAATGGATTAAAAATTCCTTTTTTATGGTAGGAAAATCATTTTTTTTTAGTTCATCTTTCTTGGTTGAAAATTAAGTTTTGTGTTGAAAATTTAACTGTTTTCTAACAAATTCGCCCTTTTGCTTGAAAATTCAACTATTTTTTTTGAAAATTCTTCTCTTTTTCTTAAGCGTCCAACTATTCTGTTTTAAATGCGACTATTTTGTTATTTTTTGTTTGAATCAACTATTTGGATAAAACTTTATCTTTCTTGGTTGAAAACGATCTGCTAGTTGAAAATTCAACTTTTCAGTCTCATAATTCGACAGTCTTCTAAAAAATTCGTCTTTTTGGTTTGAAAATTCAACTGTTTGGTTGAAAATGCAACTGTTTTTGGTTGAGTTGTAATATCTTTTATTTGTAAATTCGACCATTTCGTTGAAAATTCAATTATTTTGTTCAAAAGTAATCTTTTTTGGTAAAAACTTCAACTGTTTTCTTGAGTATTCGTCCTTTTGGATAGAAATTTCGTCCGAAGGATTAAAACTTCATCTTTTATGGTAGAATAATCATCTTTTTTGTTGAAAATTCATCTTTCTTTTGGTTGATAATTCAACCATTTGGTCAAAAATTTAACTATTTTGTTGAAAATTCGTCTCTTTTGATTGAAAGTTCAACTATTTGGTTGAAAATTAATTTGTTTGAAATTCCAATATTTGGTTGAAGTTCATCTTTTTTCGTTAAAAATGATCTTTTTTGTTGAAAATTCAACTTTTCAGGTTGATAATTCAACTGTCTTTTAAAAGATTCGTCTTTTTGGCTTGAAAATTCAACTTTGTAATTTGAAAATTCTACTCTTTGGTTAAAAGTTCAATTACTTTGTTAAAAATTAATCTCTTTTGCTTGAAAGTTCTTAACTTTTTGATTGTAAATACAACTGTTTGGTTGAAAAATATTTTTGTTTTTTCAAATGTAGCTAATTCATTGAAAATTAATCTTTTTGGTTCAAAAGTCAAGTGCTTTCTAAATTATCTGAATTCTTAACTTAAAATCTCAACTCTTTTATTAAAAATTCATCTTTGGGTTGAAAATTCAACTACTTTGTTGAATATGCAATATATTCCGACTAGATGACAAGTTTAATAGTTCAAAAAGAAATGTTTTAAACCCAGATTCAGAATCCGTCAAGCTGGAGAAATATTGTTAAAAAATTATTTTAACCTTAAAGTTTATTTTGATAGTGCAAAAAACATTTGAAAAACAATTAGATAATTCTATGTTCCTAATATATTCCTGCTTTTTTCATCATCTTTAAAAATGTTATGCAATTTTTGTGGACATTTTTCGAAATTCCATGCATCTTTGTAGTTTTGTGCGAATAATGTGACTTTTATAATCCTTCGAGTCGATCCCAGCCCTGTCCCTCAGTATATTTAAGACAATCGCTGAAGTATAATTTTTTCTTTTCAGGAAATTTGAACTTCGTCAGCGTCATTCGGAAAAGAAAGATCGACTTGCAGCGCAGGTACGCGAGATGAAACGCCGGCAGAAGCAGACCGAAGAATGGCAGAAACTCAAGAGGTCATTATTTACGCCCCTTTCACTAGGCATAGGAGCCGCGATTGTTGGTGGGATGATATATAGCTACTTTTACATGCGCGGCTAGAAAATTAATGCATTTATTGATTGGCTAGGCAGAAACGCTTACACCTAGTGATACAGTTGAAAGCACAGTCAGATAAGGTCACTCTAGATTTCCAGAGCCAGATCTCTGTGCACTTCAAAATGAAACGAAAGATTGAGATTTCTGATTCCTGTACGCCCTACAGTGAATTCCCGTACCTCTCAAGTAACAGCAAGAGATTCTGGTTCGTCTTTAAACAGAGTAACTAGTTCAAATGATTTGCAAAAGATTAAAATAGAGGGACAAAAAAAAGTCCAAAGAAGAGCGATCGAAGATGAATGAACGCATTTGTATTTTTATATTGCAACTCGAGAATTACCCATGGGTAGAAGAAAGTATCGGAATCGTTTTAACAATCATTTTGATAGATTTCTTTAAACAGAAAGCATGAATTCCTGTTGATTAGTTGAAGAATGGACGTATTCGAGTGAGATTTTTGAAAGCTAAAGCATCTAGCTTGTCTCGAACATACGCACTCATATTATCTACATTCTGTAGATTGAATCACACCTGTGGAATATATTTTCTTACCTTTTATGTCGTTTCTGTTGAACAAGAATGATGAAGTTAATCAAGTTAGTTGAAGCAGAGGAACCCTGCCACTTTTTATTTGCCACTTGACTCATTTAGGCACTCCCATATACCAATCAAGTTTTAGCGACTTTAATAGAGCTCTTAAATGTATGACTTAGGGAGTTTAATTTATAGATATAGGTACTCTTTGATATGCGAACATAATTCAGCATTATGAATGTAATGTATTACGAAGAAATCTCTTTGAAAAGAAACAGAATCATTGATCTCGAAAAAATCTAGGGTTTCAATTTCTTAGTGTTCAAGTTTTTTAGTGATCTAGACAGTATACAATTATAGAGTTGAGTAAAGCGCTCTGTACTTTTCCAAGGTATATTAATTAAATAGATTAACATTTCTTTGTAGTTTTGAGTAAATCTTGAAATTCTGTTGATATCAAGCGAACGAGACGCGATAACAAGTCAATCATATTTAGTTGAGAAAATAAAGGTAGAACAGTTAAATTGAGACGGAATTTAGGATCGTCGATTACGAGATTTCCTGCTCACCAATCGAGCCTTCGGAAAGACTGAGTACGATTAAAGACTTCTAAAAAAAATTCAAGTAAAATTAAAGGAAAATCTTATAAACGTAAGCAAATTTTGCGTGATAGTTATGCCACAGATAATAGATGGGTGGAGTTTATTAGGGAGTTCATTCGAAAGGCATTTAACTTGTTTTTTATTAATAAGTTGCTTACTCGTCTTCGTTGCAGTACACACGTATTGGTGTGAAGAAAATTTTATTTTTCTTGAATAAAAAGTAATAACTAAAAAAGCATGCTTTTTTCGAGGAATGCCTGTGGAACCTTTAACTTTTTTTTTAATTTGGCAAAGTTCCTGTCTATCGTCTGTGGTGATACGAAGAGGAGAATCTCGGATCTCAGGATGTAACTGCGTAAATCCACTGCATCGATTCTCACAATTATTTTTCATCTGCTAGAACGTCTGACTCTAGTAGGATTCTTCGAAGATCTCAAATCGCTATCGAAAATAAAGAGGAAAACGAGAGAGAGCAAGACTGCTGGAAGTCAGAACTTATGAAAATACGGTGCTAAGTAAAAGTTCCACACATTCGTTTGCACGAGAGAAAGAAGCAGATGATGCATAAATGAGAGACTGAAAGAGCGAGTGATTGTGACCTGAAGGATGAAAAGATGAAAGGAGAAAAGAGAGTGGAAAAGATAAAAAGTCGAAATGGAAAAATGTTTAAGATATATATAATAACCGTTGCACGATATAAAAGTTGCAAATCTATACTTTCTGCATATGTCGTACCATAAACGAAAGAAAAGAGAACTTCAATGATCGAAACAGAGAAACATAGCCAAGTGCCTACTCGTGTACAAGAAATAATAAAACAAAACAAAGAAGATTAGTAAGAACTAAAAACAGCAAATCGTGATATATGAACCGCGAGTGCACCCCACAAAGCTCCAAAACACCCCACCACTTCCTGTTTTCTAAGACATGAGAAGAAAGTTATAGAAAACCCCTGATATTATAAACAGGCAAACCTTCTTAATAATCGACAATATCAAGTTAAAGCTCACTTTATATGGTAGTCTCATGGGCTTTGGATTGTCAAGCGAAGTCTGGTGATCTAAAACTTTTAAAAGTGCCAATCTTAATAACATTGTACCTCAGATATTTCCTGCACTGGAAATAACGAAAGCATACTTTGATTTAAATCACCAGCGGATTAACATCGGTATTAAAAGTTTAACATATTTTAGATCATTTAAATATATATATATATATATATATATATATATATTATATTCGAGTTCCCAAGCTTTTTAAAGTGGACATTTAACAATTTGGCGGTTTTTTAAAGTCAGATGCGGACTGGGAAGAATCAACTTGAATTGTAAAAAAAACAGTCCGCCAATGTTACAATATCCAACTAATTGTCAATTATCAAATCGAACATGCAATTTTTGGGAAATGTTTTTATATAATGTGGCCACTGTACCAGAAAATCGAGAATTTTTTTTAGATCCGGGCGAAATTGGGAAACTAGTAATTTCAGTGTAAAATCGTTTTATTTTCAAGGCTTGAATTTGCAATTTAATTTGGTACGATCATAATTTAGAAATATGAAATTTTTAATGTAAACTATAAATTAGACAATTTTGATTGTCCTAATTTTAAAGTTCAGTTTAATGATCTCGAAAAAATTGGGTAATTTTGTAGATTCTTTTTTAAATACTTCAAATTATAAATTATTCAGTTTTTAAGCTTTTGAAACGCGAGAAAAGACCGGGGCAAAATTGGGAAACTAGTAATTGCAATGTAAAATCGTGTAAATTTCAAGGCTTTAATTTGAAACGTTCATAATTTTAAAATGTACAATTTTGAATGTATGCTATAAATGAGACAATTTCAATCGTTCAATCTTGGACAATTTTCAGTGCTTCTCTTTCAGTTTGTTAAATTTTTATTGTCCTGATTTTAAACTTCTTCAGTTTGATCTTGCAAAGAATTGAGTAATTTTTATCGTTTTTACTTCTAATTTTTCAGTTTGGAGATTATCTCATTTTGAAAGCTTCGAATTTATACAATATTAAACATTGAGTTTGAAATTGCTTAATTTTCAGTTTTAAACGCTTTAAATTTAGTTCCACATTAGATTCCGTAATTTGTATATTCTTTTTTAAATACTTCAAATTGTAAATTACTCAGTTTTTAAGATTTTGAAACGCGGGGAAAGACCGTGCAATTTTTAGATGGGGGAAAAATTGGGAAACTAGTCATTGCAATGTAAAATTGTTTAGTTTTCAAGGCTTGAATTTGACAATTTAATTTGAAACTTTTATTATGTAAAAATGTACAGTTTTGAATATAAACTATAAATGAGACAATTGCAATAGTTCAATCTTGTACAATTTCAAATTGAAAGTCCTAATAGTTGAACAATTTTCAGTACTACTCTTTCAGTCTGTAAAGTCTTGATTGTCCTAATTATAAAGTTCCGTTTAATGATCTAGAAAATAATTCGGTAATTTTGATGGCTTTTGCTACTATTTTTTTAATTTGGAGATTATCTAATTTTGAAAGCCTCGAATTTATACAATATTTAATTTTGTGTTTGAAATTTTTCAATTTTAAAGCTTCAAATTTAGTTCCACATTAGATTCGTTAATTTGGAGATTCTTTTTTGAATACTTCAAATTGTAAATTGTTTAGTTTTAAAGCTTTTGAATGGCGGAAAAGACCGGGGAAAAACTGGGAAACCAGAAATTTCAGTGTAAAATCGTTTAATTTTCAAGACTTGAATTTGACCATTTAATTTGAAACGTTTATAATTTTTAAATGTACAATTTTGAATGTATACTATAAATGAGGCAATTTTATTTGTTCAATCTTGTACAATTTCAAATTAAAAGTCTTAATAGTTGAACAATTGTAAACGCTTCAAAGTATAAATTCCTTAGTTTTGAAGCTTTTAAAGCTCGGGAAAAGATCGGGAATTTTTTCAGTCTTAAGTGGCCACTCCGTTATAGTTTTTAAATAATATAACAGAGAACTTATATTTTTCCATATGTTGATCCGTTTTGTGTGCTTGACATTCGAAAGCGGTAGTAGGTGTAATTAAGGAAAGCAAGTTATATTAACTTAGTAAGCAGTAAATAAATCTCGCGAATCGACTTTAGTTAATTGCATGATTAATACGTCGCCATAGAGGGTGTACACTGCGTAAGAGAAATATTTTCAGTGTAATGACGTGAAGCATACAAAATTACGAAGACGGAGTGAAAAAGAAAAGAATGCGAAACGGTACTTTTTTAATGACGAAATCACTAAAGGTGTAAACTAATTCAATATAAAACTCCTTTAGCTCCGAAAATCCGTCGACATGAACTAATCGCTACACAGAGAAAAATATCCTTTAATATTAAATTAAATATTATTAAGTGTTCTTTAAATTTCCAGAAAAATTGAGCAATTTGTGATCAATAGAGTATTTTTCTCCGTGTAGTAGCTAGTAGTGATGTAGCCAATAAATTGTTCCAACTACATTATATAGACATCTTGAAACTTTTTGCACATGAAACCACAATTTTATAACTATAAAAAGCAATAATAACAAATTATTAACATATGTGTGTTGGCGTGATCTAAATAACCAGAGTGATCGCAAATTTTACAGCCTCGAGATTATTCAGCACTATCCAAAAGAAACAGAAAATATTATATATATATATATATATAGTCAGAACATCTTTTGGCAATGCTGAAAATTGAAGGGCTACTTGCAAACATTGTGTCTTTAGCGGGGAAGATTGGTAAAGTTGCCTTCCTTGTTGATGTTTTTAACATAACTTTCTATTATCCTAACAATTTGATCCGTTTATTATTTTGGATGATTTCTTTTTCCTGTTTTCTTGTGAATTATGGGAATATCAATCTTCCCGAGGGAACCGAGAGAACCTCACCTAATGATTTCTTTCAGATCGAAAAGCGAAACCAGCGAACAGAGCGAGACGGTGCAAGAAGAGGCAGAATCTACGAGTTAATTGGCCACGTGTCCCTTCGTTTTTCTCTTTTCTACCGCAATGGCAGACATCAACGACCGTAATTTATTAAATAGGAAAGAAAATAAACCATTAAATCACGAGCATATCTCGAAATAGAAATAAATCACTTTGTTGCACAGTGAAAGTCTGTATACATTCTAAAAAGGAATCATCACAGCGTTGTTTTTTTGTTTAGTTAGTTCTGATATCCTTTCTAGTTTGAAAGAAAGCAACGGTTGAATTTGTATGGAGTAGAGTTCTTTAGAATTCTGAAGATTCATAAGTCAAAATAGGCAATAACTTAAAATTTTCACGGATCGTTCTAGTTTCGTTTCATTTTTAACTTGGAGCTTTTCAATTGGATCCTTTGAAAACAAGGAATTTTGTTCCTTGGGACATATTTCCTGATGTGAGTTAGATCAAAAATTAGGATTGAAAACTGTGATTCACCTTTTGAAAAATAGACTGAATCAGAATAATACGTCGTCGAATTTAGATGAAGCCAGTAACTTTACATTTGGAAATGTAAGATGTTTTAAATAAAGTTGTTAAGAACATTTTTTAAATTCACTACTAAAATGTTCGTGCATACCTCTTAGTTTTACAGATTTAGAAAACTGGAATAATTTTTTCTGTAACCAATGTATACGTAGGATAATCTGGTACAAAAAAAAACAGCATTTTTTACTTTTTTTAAAATCACACCCCTATATTTTGTGTTATTTTGTGAAAACATTTTTTCAAAAAATGCAATATATCGTTTTATTTCGAAAAGAATCGTAAATACCAAGGCCAAAAATTTCATTTTGTAAATGAACCCACCATTTAATTCTCCTAAAAGTTAGCCCTTGAGATACTATAACTCAAAAATGGTAAATTAAGAGTATTATTTTGCATAGTTGTAAGACAATGTTTAGCGAATTTGGGTGTGCATTTATTTACAAAATTAAATTTTTGTCTTTGAATTGTTCATGCAATTCTGAATCACTTCCAGGAAGAATTTACGATTCTTTTCGAAGTCAAACGATTTATTGAACTTTTAACGCTTTGGGGCCTCTTCCGGCCCCAAAATAACACAAAATGAGGGGGTGAGATATTAAAAAATCAAAAATTCGTTTTTTTGGACCACCCTAACGTAGATTTTAGAAATCACTTTTTTACATTAAATAACTTTAAACAGAAGCGTTGAAAATGAAATCATTTTTCAAATTGCTTCTGGTTTCATATCCCATTCAATTTGAAAAAAGGAAATTTGCAAGTTTCATATTTAATATATGCCATCAAAATTTATTATTTCCATAATGTTCCGGATTGAACAATTAAAAGTTAAGAAACTTAAAAAAAATATTTGCAAATTCAAGATTTGAAAGATAAACAATTTGAAATGTGCATTCAAAACTTTCATTTTAAATGTAAAAGTGTTCTATATTGAAAATTTCGAAATGAAATTTGAAAAATTATGATTTCATTTGGGTATGTAAATCAAGTGACATTTAAATTGATTGGAAAAATGTAGAAATTCAGAAAAATTTCTGATCAAAAAGTAATTTTTTTATATAACAATTGAATATGAAACTTGGAATAAATATTTTAAAGTGAAGAGTAAAAATTAAAATCTTGGCCGAAACACAATTTTCCAGAAAAGGTTAAAATTTCATTGTAGTGACTAAAAGTTAATATTTCGACGGTGTCAAGTTTTTTAATGTAATTGGTTAATTTCATTTCTTTACTTTTACTAACCATTTTTTTGTAAAAAATATGTTAAGTCACAATTCAAAAATTACGAGCCTGATTATTTCGCCTCTCGTTCTTTCAGTTCCAAAATTTAAATAAAAATTCGTTAAGCATTTGTCATTTGTTCTTCGTTCGAACTTGAATTCTCAAAATGTCAAAGCTCCAAGTTTTTTCTCAACGTTTTTAATTAATCTTTGATTTTAAAGACTCATGAGACCTTTTCAAAGTCAGGTTTGGCGAACAATCGGTGCTTCGAGTGTACTTTATGTGTACTCAGAGATTGCATCTGCTCATTTTTGTCTGTTTTTATATCCATGTTTTATCGATAACCTCAATACAATGCAAAAGACATCAGCGAAATTCGGATCAGCATTATTTACATCATCATAACCGTCCAATAGCACACAAAAATCCATCTAAAATATTACCTTTTCAAAAGAAGAAATCTAGATCTTTTAATCTCAAACAGGACGATTTACCAAAACTCAACATTCATTCCATAAGCGGTTGGTACCCAGCCTCTAAATTTAATTTAAACTCAAGCTTTGTAAATGATTCGGTCAATTCAGTAGCTTTTCCGACAATTCACAAATGGCCGCAATACCGGGATAATTCTTCTTTAGCTGTGTTAAATGCAAACAAGAATATCAAAGAAACTTCTACAGATCTTGATAATTTTCCAGTTTTTTCAAGAAGTAAGGTAAATGAAGAACGTACTTTCTCAAAAAATGAAGAGAAACTGAAAACACCTAAAAAACGAACAGAAATTCGCAAATGGTATAAAACAATTAATTCTACAGAACATGATAACCACCCAGAATGTTATGTAAACAGTTTACAATCAGAAAACGAAGATTTTACAAATTTAGCCATTAATAGATCCAGCTTGCAACAGGAAGAATCTTCAGGCTCTGTCAGAACCGGTATAACATTTAAAGAGTCGGATGAAAATTCAAAAATCCTTCTCAGGGTTAAGAGATCTGTCAAAAATGATTTTTTAACTAATACTAACGAACCTGAGGAAAAAACTTTATTGAACCTAGATGGACCTAATATTTTAGGAGATGTGGAACATAGTCAGGATCAAGATAATTCAGTACACATTCGTGTAAAAAGAGATAATCCGAATAAAAATAACGTCGTTCCTAGATTCAAATCTGATTATCTCGAAGATCTCGCTGCCTCATTTCCAAAAAGTGAACACGAGTTGGAAGAAGAAATATTAGCTTCGAATAATGTTAAAGATGAAAGACTCTTGAAACGTTCATCTAGCCACGAAAATGAGGATAATATTGACAACCCTAGTGCTATTGAATTGAATTCGCCTAAATTTAGATACGAAGAGAATCTTGGATATCAGCAGGAAAACGTGGATTCAGGTTTAGAAGACCAAGTCCTGGATAACAGAAAGAAAAGAAACAATTATGCGAAGATGCATCCTGAATCTTTTTCAATAAAAGATAAGGTATCACGTTCAGTTTCTCAAATTGCAAGTGATTACCAGAAAAAAAATCTTGAAGATGCTTCCTACGAATATGCTAATGATAATCAAGATGATCCTCAACATCCGTACCGAGAAGACAATAAACTGTTCGATTCAAAAAAAGGTCAAAATGATGCTTCAAAGACTCAAAAGGATCTTGATAGTAATAACTTGTAAGCATAATTTGAAATCGCATGACAATAAACTATTTTTCATGATTAATATTATCATCAACAATAAGTTAAACATATTCTTTAAAGATACTCATCTGAAGTTTCGAAAAAGGAGCAACATAATGAAGTAAACTTGAATACAAATCCAAAATCAGCGGTAGGTGAGGCTGCAAATCGTGAAGAAGATAAAGTTTTGTTAGAAAAAGCATCTATGCGATTTCCAGGAAAAGAATCGCATCTCATTACATCACTTCGGGACAAAAGAGGAATGACACCCTTGAAAAAACACAAAATAAAGTTAAAGAGCAACAAATCAAAAAAAGTCAAAAAGAAACCCAAGAAGAAAAAGAGTAGAAAAAATAGAAAGATGCAACTTTCAAAGACGCAGGAAAGTGTAGACCGGTTGGATAAGGCAAGTAAGGACAGACTCCAAATTTCATAAAATATTTTGGAAAATCTAATTTGTAAAACTTTTCAACCGGTTCAACATGTTTTCACACTTTTATTGAGTAGCAATCACTCTTTTCAATATTTAAAAATGATAAAGTATTCCAATCAAAATAATTCTAAATTAATTCTTGAACAACAGATAGTTGATGATATTCATGTGAAATTCAAGATATTCAATAATAAAGTATTCTAATTTAAATAATTCTAAACTAATTATTGAAAAATAGGCAGTTGGTGATATTCAATAATAAAGTATTTGAATTAAAATAATTTGAAATTAACTCTTGAAAGATTAATATATATTAAATATAATGTACTCCGATTAAAATTATTATAAATTAATTCTTGAAAAATACGTAGATGGTGATATTCAAGCGAAATTCACGATATTCAGTGATACAGTATCACAATTAAAAAAATTATAAATTCATTCTTGAAGAACATGTAGTTGGTGATATTCAAGACATTCAATAATAAAGTATTCTAATTAAAATAATTCTGAACTGATTCTTGAACAATAGGTGATATTATTTTTATTATTATTAATAGGCGATATTCAAGATATTCAATAATTAAATATTCGAAACTAACTCTTGATCCAATAATAATGTATTCCAATTAAAATAATTATAAATTAATTCTTGAACAATAGGTATTTGGTGATATTCATTCAATAACAAAGTATTTCAATTAAAACAATTCTAAAGTATTTCTTGTACAATAGTTACTTATTGATATTCAAATGAAATTCAAGATATTCAATAATAAAATATTCGAATTAAAATAATGAATATTCAAGATATTCAATAATCAAGTATTCCAATTAAAATAATTCAAAAATAATTCTTCAACAATAGGTAGTGATAATTTGATATTGAAGATATTCAAAATAAGTTATTCCAATTAAAATAATTTTAAACTTATTCTTGAACAATATTTAGTTGGTGATATTAAAGACATTCAATAATTATGTATTGCCATTAAAATAATTCGAAATTAACTCTGATATATTCAAGATATTCAATAATAATGTATTCCAATTAAAATAATTATACAATTATTCTTTAATAATAGGTTGTCGGTGATATTCAAATAAAATCCAAAGCAGAAAAAAGGGATTCAACTGATGGCAGGTCAGAAGTCGACATTGCAAATAGGGACACTTCGAACACAATAAAATTAGGAGAATCAGAAATTTGGAGGAAAAACGGATTAATTGATGTTGATCGTAGAAAACGGAATCCTCAGAATCATAGAAAATCTTCAGCTAAAGCTAAGGACACAAATAAATCGTTAAATAAGATCCAGCAATCAGTAGATTTAAATGAACGATTTAGAAGAAACAAAAATGAAGATGAACAATGTATTCGAGCAGCAGGTGAGGACCAGGAGTTGAAGTATTTCGAAAACATTCGTGCACCTGAAACAGTGAATCGAAACGATGTTTCTAAATCAAAAGTGGACCGAGAACGTACAGCTTTAACACAGGGTGCTCTGAAATCCGTTGAAGAAATTAAGACTCTCGTCGACAAACTAGCAGTGAAGGTATTTTTTATATCTTCAATTGCAAATTATTCAAATTTGAGGAATTTACATGTAAACTAAGTCTTTCATTTCTTTCAAAGGTTTTTTTTTTTTTTTTTTTCAAAGATCTTGAAAATATCGTCGACATCAATATGAATAAACGTGGAAAAAGCGATACTGAAAGAAAAGAAAATTCGAAACTAAAGCCGAGTCCAAAAAATAGCAAAAGATGTATGGTTTTAGAAAAACATGGAAACGCCACTTCCAAAGTCACTAAAAAATGCGATCTCTACACAGAAAAGGGTCAACCTGCACAAAAAAACAGAGACCAAAAGCAAAAAAAAACAAAAAATTCTGAAAGAGAAAAACAGGCTGATTCAAACCATTTGGTTCAGTTAAAAGCAGATAAAATTTCAGGGGAAATAAGAGAACGAAACAGGGGCCGACGAAAACTGAAATTTCACAGGAAGTGGGGCAGATGGTCAGATTGGAGCTGTTGTAGCGTCACATGTGGAAAAGGGAGACAAATTAGGTGGAGACATTGCATTCGAGATTGTCGTGTAGCTGAAACAGAAATGGAAGAAAAAACATGCCAGTTGCCCAACTGTCCTCCAGGAAAGTTTTTAGGGATATTTTGATTTTTTATAACCGAAACTAAAAACCTAACGATCTCATTACATATGTACTTTCTAATGAAATCTTACTAGATATCTCTTTTTATATGTAGCACTAATAGATAAGACTTTGGAATCGTTTTTAAACTATTATACATCGATTTCGGTAAATATATACTAATTATAAGATATTCTAAAATCAATTTTTTTTAACTTTTTCTCGGGTGAACCCGGTTTTTCCATCAGTAGCCACGGACTATGTCCGCAAAAACGAAATAACATCTAAACTTTTTCAAAGCTGAAATCAAAAACAGATAATAAATTTTTATGTAAAGTTATCGGTGAAGAAAAAATAACAGGCATCACAGTGAAAAAGGATCTCAAAAAAGGGGAAATAGGGTAATTTTTTACGAAAAGGGGGGAAAGATTAAGCAATAATTACTACATGTAGAAAAGAAGAAACAATCTTTTTATAAGAAATGCTGTATTTTTAAATAATGTGAAATGATTTTTCAATGACTTCTGACATTAAAGAATTTTTTTTATAAATTTGATATAGTTACAAGGAGATAGATCATCAGAGTTGGATTTTTTTATAAATCTCATAAATTCCCTACTGTGAGTCCATTGTATAACTATTAATTTGCCAATAGCGAACCGTTTTCGAAAAAATCGACTTTCTCAAAATTTTTGTTTTATGGATGGCAATGTTCAATTTTCCTTCATTTTAAATTTTCATCAATTTACAATTGAATTTTCTACTGTTGATAATTCAATTATGAATTTTCTTCAATTTTCAACAGTTGAAAATTGAGTTTCCGGATTTTCAACAGTTGAATATTCAATTTTCTTTAATTTTCAACAATTGAGTTTTCATCTGTTAAAAATTCATTTATCATTTTTCTCCAACATTCGACAGTTGAAAATTCAATTTCCAACAATTGAATTTCCAGTTTTCTTCAATTTCAAACAATTCAATTTTCAAATGTAAAGCATTGAAAAAATTGAATTTTCAAATGTTAAAAATTCAACTGTTGAAAATGCAAGAAAATTGAATTTTCAATAGTTGAAAATCCAATTTTTGCAAATTGAAGAAAATGAAAGATTGAATTTAATAAATAAACATTTCAATCCATAAAAATATTTCCATAAAAGTTGATTTTTTCCAAAATGGTTCGCCATTGGCAAATAATATGTGGAAAATTATTAGTAATCTAATGGATTCTCAGTAGGGAATTTATAAGATTAAAAAATTGCGAACTCTGATTATCTGATCATCTTAGGTCGTTGTAAATCCATTCACGGCGATAAAAAAAGTTCAAACAAAATAATGTTCGCTCTAAAGTTTTATTTAAATCGTAAATAGTTTAGTTTGGAAAAGGTCAATAAAACATTTGTAAATCTTGTATTGGTAAAATTTAAAAATAAAATTTAAGACTCAAAGAGTCCGGAGTTTAAAGTGTGACATTTTAGTGGAAATTTACTAAATAGGGAAAGATGAAATAGAAATAAAAATTATATCTGTTAAATTGGGTCAGTCTGTTGTACAGAAATCCGTTCGGTTGAAAACCGAAAACTTTTATAATTTAAATTTTGAGCTACAAACACGGTGGAACCTGAATCAAGAAAACTATAAAATTATATTACATTTTTAAAATTAGTATTCTTAATAGAAAACACATCCCTCCATAAAATGCCTTATACTAGAAACTTATAAAAATGGACAAAAGGATATATAGAACCATATGGACCCATATAGAATTTATAAAATTTCTATGTGGTTCTATATATCCTTTCATCCATTTTTATAAGTTTCTCTAAGACATGTAATAGAGGGATGATTAATTTCTAACCTATGAAGCTTAGTACGGAATTGTTTGAGTTGCAAGGATCTCCAAATAAGAATATATTTACTTAATGAAGTTATTAGAAATTAGCTACACTGAAGATCGGATATTTTGTAAAGTGAGTTTCGATATTTGTAAATTAAAAATTTTTCATACATAAGTTTTCAAAATGAGTATGTACAATAGGGTACAATTTTTAGCACAATCGGACAATATTTAGAGGTAGTACAAAACAAAATTTTGTGAAATTACAAAATATCGGCTGATATAATTTCGAAAAAAATCGAATTTTGGTCATTTTTAGCGAAATTTTGTCAAAATTTGTTAATAAGGGTATTAGTAGGAATAAACTAGTGATGGATAAATATTATAATTCTGATAAAATTGGCTGCCAACGGAATTACCAAAAGGATTATTTTTTCACACTTTTTCCTTAAAATTGGTATATTTCGTGATATAATCAAGTCTATTAATGAAAAATAATGTTTAATGAAAGACACAGAATTTAAAAAGAATAAAAAATGTTGGCTCATATACGATTCTTGAAATAAAATTTCGAAATTATTTCAGCCACCATTTTGTAATTTTACAAAATTTTGTGTTGTACGCATAAATATTTTATAAATAAAATTAACATAAATATTTTCAATCGTCGCGTAAGATTTCAATAAAATTTGATCAAACTGATCTTGTTTGAATAAGTTATATCGTTTAGAAGCTTATGTTCAACTTTCACCATATAAAATACGTGGGAAAGTTAAACCTCTAAATATTATCCGATTTGGCTAAAAAATGCAAGGTATTAGAGCCCAACATTTTGAAAAAAACTGTTTATCCCCGTAATTAACACCACCTTAGCGTAAAACATTCATTTTTTAATTTGGTTCTCCAATTTCAGTACTTTTTACTTTTCAATTGGAAAAATATAACTGGAGGATTTAACTGCAAAATTTTAAAGCTCATTTTTTAATCTTTCAATTAGGATACTTCAAATTCAAATACTTTCAATTATTTTACATTCCCAATTTTTTCTATGAAAATATTGTAAAATAATAATGTATTCAGCATACATAGGATTTACATTATATGTACTTTTTCTAGTTATAATTTTGCATATTTTTCAATTGACATTATTGAATCAAAAATCCCAATAAATATTAGTTTTGGTATAATTTTTTATCTATCACAATTGTATCAATCTTCTGCATTGACATAGACAGATTGCAAAATTAGTTATTAGATTTCATGGAGATCAATCAAAAGAAGAGTGGCTCACAATGATCAAACAAGTTATGTAACAAATCGCTTGAAGTTTATTTTTCTTTCGTTTATACATAAGATATCTTCCATCCAAATGCGCAAATATTCACAGGTGCTAAAAAAATGCTTCTCGTCTGATCGCAAAGCGATTAACGCTCGTGTCTCGCAATAAGGCGCGATTCTTATTTTGTAACATAAAAACTTGGACGTAGTTTGCGATTCAATCATCCATTTGATTTTATTTAGGCTGGTAGGTTTGACAGAACGCTGGATTAAGAAGCGAGCCACTTGTTAAAGTCTAACTGCAAAACTCTGACTTAAATGTATCTCTGGAATCAAGAGTTATTGATCCTGGCGGGAACAACGGATTCCATGGGCTTGCCTCCTCTCTGATGCACGCAGAAATCAATACTTGCTTAAAAAATTAACAAAATGCACGAAGTTGACAATACTTTCTCTGTCGACAACTTAAAATCAAAACGATCACAAAGGATTAGCGTAGACATTCACACGGAGTTACATTCTGGCATTCACACTGTCTTTTGACAATCGGCTCTTTCACGGTTTCTTATCAAAAAGGCTCGAGAACCCGAAATTTATTCTCTAAAGCCGTCGACAGTGTTTTATCAAAGTCACTTGTCAACCCTCGTTGGTAGCGTAAATGTGTAGAAAAAAAACTTGAGCTTCCGTTACAAATTGCATTGGGGAAAAGATTCCCAGCTAGCCTACTTTTTCCTCTTCTTGACGATGCTTGTTCTACTTTTTTTCTCTTCAGGAAGTTTCTATTCTGTTTGAAATTGCTGTGGACTTTGATGATAAAAGATTTTTGTTCATGAAGAAATAACAAACATCATGGACAAGGCAATGCTCTCAAACCTGGTATTCAAATCTAAAATTTCCTGTTCCTGCGGTAATTAAGGGTCCATTAGTGCCATTCCAGAAGACGAGATCAACCTATGTTAGAAAGCGTCTAAGAGAAAAGTATGACAATCGCCAGGCTCGATGATTTCGCGCCCCCCAGCCAGTACTCGCACGTCGCGATCAGGGTCGTAGTGCAATTTTTTCAACTTCTTGACGATCGTTTCCGTGAGTTCGGCCTCGAACCATTCTGTTAACAAAAAAAAAAAAATTACTTCTTTTTGAATGTTTGTCAATTCTTTAAAATCTTTAGAAATCTTTGTGAAATGTTTTACAATCTTTGTGGAATAATAGGAAATATGTGAGAAATGTTTTGAAATCATCATGAAAATCTTATAAATTTTTGTGAATTAATTGAAATGAATGTAAAGCCTTTTGGAAATTCTTGAAATCTTTGTGATATCTTTCTGGAATCATTGTGAAATCTTTTAAATATTTCTGAGAGCTTAATAACTGGTGTACATTCAAAAGTCGTCTGGACAACCCATCGAGTAAAGATAATCTGTATTCTGAAAGTTGTAACTCAAAAGTAACATGTTACTACTTCATATTCAAGAACAGAAATTTGAAATGGCCACGGTGTGATTTAAGAATTACTGGAGCGTGAAGAGGCATGACAAACCTTTATAGGCCTGACATTACGCTTCACTACGTGCTCTTTATTTACGCTATTTAATTTCAAACAATAAGTTATTATTATTGTTATACTTACATAAGTAACACTTATCGTTACTTTGTATAAAATGTATTTAATAACCGTACAATGTAAATGCATTTACCAGATCATAATAGCAGGGATCACAATACAAAAGGCGCTAAAAAAATTTACTACTGAGAGTACATTGGATGACTATTAATTTAACAAAACACATTATTTGCCAGTAGCGACCCGTTTTCGAAAAAAGCGACTTTATTCAAAATTTCTGTTTTATGGATTAAAATCTTTATTTATTAAATTATCATACTGAATATCATACTCATACTGAATTTAATAGTTGGAAATCGAAGAAAAAAATTCTTTTTCAATTTCTTCAATTTTCAATAATAGAATTTTCAATTCCCTTCAATCTTCAACAATTGAAAATTTAACTTTCAGTTTTTACCAGTTGAAAATTTAAAATTTGATTTACAATTTCCAACATTTGAAAATTTAATTTTTTGAAAAATGAAGAAAATTCAATTGTTGAGAATTAAATAAAAATTTAATTTAATAAATATACATTTCAATCGTTAAAAAAAATGCGTTAAAAGTAGATTTTTTCGAAAACGGGTTCGTCATTGGCAAATAATATTTGTCAAATTAATTTGTTAATTAATTAACAATTAGTTTTTCGACTGAATTTTTTCGACAAGAATGATATTAATGCACTCTAATAATTTTTTACAAGGACAATTAAATTAAATTTAGTAATTAAAAAATTACTTACGTGACACGGGAATGATATCCGTTGACAAACACCTGGCTACCGCCAATCTGACGTTAGGTACTTTATCTTCCGACAGTCTCAGAAGACACGGCATCATTTCCTTGCCAAAAACATCCCTATCAATTGCCGTATCTCTGACCAATTGTGAACAAACGAGAGCGTAAGTTTGCCTACATGTCCATTTATTGAGTGATAATAAATCTCGAAGTTCCTGGATTAAAGCTGTTACCAGAGCCTTCTCTTCTCTCAAATACGTTGTAATGACAGTTATCTGCAATAATTTTCATATTGTAAGCTTCCAAATGCTTCTAAAAAATGTTCTAATAAACAAATTGTTTGAATTAGTGATTAAACTCACCAATGAAACAGCTATTTGTCTCACAGCGGCAACTTTGTCCTGCAGTAGCTGTAAAGCCAGCGGGGCGATATGTTCAGAAACGTCTTCAGGTTTGTAAAGAACAACTAGTTTGACGAGCTGTCCAGCGAATTCCTCTCTGAATCTCCAGTTCCACTCATTGTCCGTAACAACAAAGTCGGACAACTTGGGCAGATACTGCTGACGATCGGCAGGCCTGAGGACTCTTAAGAATATATTAAGATGTTTAAGCGCTCCTATCCTAACCTCATCGAGATCTTTGATAAATCCATCATAGATCGGCACGAGGTCGCTACCCGAGAGTTCTTCGCCTAATATTAGGGCGATTTCGTGAATACTCGAGGCAAGAGTGCACCGAACTTTCCACTGTACGGCGCTAGCCAGAGCCTGATAGGCGTTCTTTAGTTGATGCCAGTTCTTCCTGCCCAGAGTCATCACCACCGCAGGAAAATAGAAGGCACATTGATGATGGATTTCCGTCCCGATGTCAGTCAGTGGCGAGGGGTCGACCATCGACACAAAGTAGTCAATCAGGAATTGGGGTACGATTTCGTCCGTACTCTCTTCGTTGGACGCACTGATAGGAGGAGTATTATATTCTCCTGTTCCAAAATCTCTACTAAGATTTGAAACATCGACAGTGTCATTCAAAGATTCTGACTTCGGCCGCGCATCACAAGTTTTATTGTGACATTCAAAATTGTCTTCCTTGTCCTCGGATTCGTTCATAGATTCTTCTTCAAAATCTCTACTAAGATTTGAAACATCGAGGGTGTTATTCAAAGATTCTGACTTCGGCCGCGCATCACCAGTTTTATTGTGACATTCCAAATTGTCTTCCTTGTCCTCGGATTCGTTCATAGGTTCTTCTACAAAATCTTTGCTCGAGTTCTGAGTAGATTCTGTTTCGAATTGCTCGATGTTTGAGCTTTCGACATTTTCAGTCCTACTTAAATTACTGCCTTTTGGCGAGTTAACAGGAGTATTGTATACTCCCAGTACAAAATTATTATAAAGATTTGAAACGTTAGATTCTAAATTTTCCTCTCTGATTCCACCTTCCAGTTGCTGTGTGTTTGAGTTTTCTAAACTTGAACTCTCGCCGGACGGTTCTCTATTGCTGACGACATTTTCGGCGACAGATCGCGGGGGTGATTCAGTTTCTTGCTGCCAAGAACCTTCGGGCAACACTTGAGCCGTTTTCTCACTCAGCGCTTCACTGAAAACGTCATCGAAGACTTCTTCAAAACCCTCTCCAACATCTTCACTAGATGTTTTATCGCTGGGCTGAACCAATTCCAGATCTAACGGCATTTCCGGAGGAATGTAGTAATACTGGAAGGGGTTGAATTTGTTTACATCATCTCCGCAGGCCTCACCCGAACCGTCTGTTTGTTCTTCGCTCTAAAAAAAATGTTCAATTTGAGTATGCTTTCCTACAATTTACAAACATATATATTCAAGAGTGATTGAAATTGATTTTTAAATGTAAATACAACAGAGCAAAATGGTATACCTCAGCGATTTCACCTAGCCAGTTGGATATTGGAAAGTACATAGAATCATTCTTCTTCTTTCCCGGAGATGTATTGTAATTTGATGGCACTTTCCCTTTATTAGAAACATACATATCAATCCCCAAAACTCCAATTTCCCGCTCGAGTGGAGTTGCAAATATGTCGTTTGGCCCCACTACCGACTCGTTTTTCGTGGAGGGTACTCTGGAAACAAAATGAAACTAATAGAATCGCGATTCATAACTCAAGGAAATCAACTTCAAATTGGATAAGAGCATACAATACGTACATGTTTTGTCTCAGTGTAGAACCTTGACTATGAGACATCACAAAATCTCCAAATTGATTGTATCTCAGGCCAGAGAACTGCCTTGCGAAAATCGATATAAAGGGTCCTAGAATTTGGTAAGCAGATGTCCGTACCCATTTCGACTCATCGTTCAATTGAGTCGCTAATAGTTTTGAAAGCACCAAACGATATTCGTGTATGGTAACGCAGGAAGCAACTGATAACATGACATCCACGCAGGCTTTTCTCACACCCCAAATTTCATCCATACACAAATTGATATATTTAGGCAGCTGTAAACAAAATCTCAGTTTAGAATACAAATTTCTTTAGTGAGTGTAGCAACTAAAATCTCAGGAAAAAATTCCTGATTGTTTCCCGGTGATCAAAACTTTCCCGGGTCATTCAAATTTCCGATTCAAGTGACAATTCTGAATTTAAAAATGAAATATTTAAGAGAGATTTTAATTCAAAGGTTCCAATGGTGTAAGATTTTAATTTGTAACCCTAGTAAGCTATTCTGCTGATCATATTGAATGGAGGCGTCGATATAACAAATTTAGGATGAAAGCCTTTTAAAACCTTAAATTTCAACTGAAACGTTTTCAATTATTAAATTATTGAAGCTTCCAACTTGAAATAACGTTGCAGAATCTTGAACGATTCAATTTAAAAACAATTTAAACATCTGGAACAGTTTCAAATTAAATAATTTTGAATCGTAAGTGTATTTTTGAAGTATTAACTTTTTTAAATCCAAGTTGCACATTTTCTATGATTTTTTCAAAACCTATAAATTTGAATGGTTCGATTGAAGATTGTTCAATTTCAAGCGTGTTCAATTTCAAATTATCATTAAATTTTCAATTTGAAATAATTCGATTTTGAAAGTATCAATAATTAAAAATTATTCAAGTGCGCAAGCTTTCGAATGTAAACGAAATTGGACCAATTCCATTTCAAATCAGAGAGAGGTCCAGCTTAGGGTGTCAGAATGATTTGCTATTTGGATATATCATGTTATGGTGAGAATAAAGGAACGCTTGTTTCAGTTTAATCACAATTTTTTACGCTTGTTTCAGTTTAATCACAATTTTTTTTGATTTCTTACAATTATTCGAAGATTACCCGCGAATTCTCAAAAATTGACAGAAAGTTTTTTCAAAACGCAATATTTTCTGAACGCACGTAGGTTTTTATTTTTTATACAACATGGGAATTTCTTCTCTTTCAATCAATCAAAAACAAAAAATTGAATTTAAAAATGACAGAATGGCTGCCGTTTTTCTAAAATTCTTAAGTATACTTTTCAAAAATCTAACTTACATTTTTTTTTAGAATATCTGGCAATATGTACTACATATTTCGTTAGTTTTGTTTCGGTAGGTCACTGCTTTACATTAAACAAAATTATTTCGGAAAAATCGATTTTTTGCATTTTTCATGCAAACAACGAGAGGTATAAAAAAATCTTCACATACCATAAAAGTCGAAACATCTTGAAAAGTTCTGAAAAGACACCTCCTAATCTTTTGTGATAGCTGGCATCGTTTACAAGAAATAAGAAATTATGTTTAAAAAAAATTTCCCGGCTTTAAAAATGGCTGACCCCACATAGAACTGATACACGATGCCTTTTTTATTAGCAAAAACTTTGTAAAAATATTGGAAAAAATAAAAAGGTGAGGTTTTCTTGAAAATCTTTTTTTTCAGCTTTTAAATAGGGGCTATCCCATTTTTGAGTCCAGGAATTTTTTTTTCCTTTAAATATAATTTTTATTTCTCAAGGAAGTAAATTTTTATCTGCAATTTTTTTTCTACCTGTGCTCTTTCCAATAAAAATGCAAAAATTCGTTTTATCCGAAATCACTTTTATTTAATGTGAAGCTGTGGCTTACCACAAACAAAACTCAAGAGATATGTAGTATATTTGTCCACCTATTAAAACAAAAAAAATTTAGTGGGGTTTTTAAGAAAGTCCACTTTCAAGAATTTTAGAAAAACGAACGCCATATTGTAATTTTAAAATAAACATTTTGTTTGTGAACATTTAAAAAAGAAAGAATTCCCACTTCGAACAAAAAAAAGCAAATTCCGAATAACTACGATCGTTCAGAAAATACTGCATTGTGGAAAAATCTGCCCATTTTTTAGAATTCGCAGGTAATCTTCGAATGATTGTAAAAAATTTAAAAAAAATGGAATAAACTACGAAATACGGGTTCCTTTATATCGACCACAGAATGATATATTTAAATACCAAATCATTCTGACACCATGACCTAGACTTTTCTTGAAATTTTGCCTGATTTGCAATGGAATTGGTCATTGTACAATTTTGGGATTTTCAATTTATTTTTTTCGGTTTCTAATTCTTCAAACTTTAATATTTTTAAATTTCATTCCTTATAATATTGAAGTTTCTTAAATCCGATGATTTAAAAATTGAAAAAATAAGTTAAAAATTCAACATTTCGAGCTCAAGACTTGCAATATTCGAAAAATTTGAAAAGCTTAAAACTGTTCAATTTAAAACTGAAATCGTAACTATTTTAATGAATTTCGACAGTCAATGAAACTCGTAAATGCAATTTCAAGTTATTTCAAGTAAAATTAAATTAAAAATAACTGAACAGATTTTTTTGTGTAAGAACTCTAATAAAATGTGATTTATACTTACTAATTTTTTATAAACCACTGTTTTCGTGATGGCAGCACATATCTCGCCTAAGTAAGAGGCGCAAACCTTCCTGACAAAGAATTTGTCATCCTCGCAGAGTACCAGATATCTGTCCAGTAAAACCCTCTCTAAGAGTTCACTTCCCATATATGGTCCCAGTTTGCTTATGAGCTGCAGGACGAAAAAAAGATGTATTTTCTAAAAGTTCCGAATGAAAATTAACTTTCTTAAGAGTAAAAGTTTGAAAAGCACAAGTTTGAGACAACAAATATTTTTTAAAGAAAAGTACATATTAAAATTCGGATTTAAATGATTTAACATTAACGCCGAATATTTTCTTAATAAAAGTATGCAAAAAAACAAGACTGAAATTGAAGAAAATAGTATTGTCCATGCAGAAGATTTTTATCGTACCGTTCCGCTCATCAAAGCTGGCTGTGATATGAGTCGAGATACCACATCACAGCCACTCTGACGGGTGGAACAATCGATCTTGCCTTTGTACAGTCCAAGTGTCATACTCCACCCATACAGTCGAGGGAAAGATCTTGTTGAAAATAGATTTTCTAAAAACCGAAGAATTTACCAACTCTTATGTAAAAGAATATCCAAGAGTGGGTGCCAATAATTAGAAAATAATCCACAAAAAGGATAAATGTCGATGAAAAAGATTGTAGGTGGGTATGTCGCAGCGCTCATCAAAGCTGGCTGTGATATGAAAACTTGGTATCAACATACAACAGCCACTTTGTGAGCGACGCAGCCATCCTTTTTTTAATTTTTCTTCGGCCTGATCTGCTCTTTCCGAGTCTTCAACCTGATGAGAAAAACAGCGACCCAACTCGTCAAAAATGGCTGTGATATGAATGTAAAAAGCAACACGCCACAACCAATTTGACGATTGGATCGCGTTCCAATGTTTTCTGCAAATCGAACTTCCTCTGGTAACTATCTGAAATCAAGCTTGGTACAAAGAATCAAAAATACAAAGCGAGAAGTTGAGCAGCAAGTAGTAAAAAACAAGAATGTAGATTAGAAAGATTATTTTTCACGACGTTAAATTAGCCGCGTACTATCCAAGAACGTGACGATCAATTCTGCGGGCCAAGCTCATCAAAGTGGCTGTGATATGACTCGAAACATTCCACAACCAATTTGATGTTTCGGACCGCAAAAGTACTTTTGGCTGCTTCTTCCCTGCGTATTTTACTCTTTCTTTCTCTCTCTTTCTTTCTCTCGGTTAATTTCGTCCTCGCTCTCTCACTCTCCGACTTGTCATTAAAAGCACACAAGTTGGTGAAATCGGACACAATTTTGCTCATCAAAGCTGGCTGTGATAGTCTATCTCTATGACAAACCAACTTTGATGGTAAAAGCATGCCCGCAACTCCTGCACGTTGAGGAGTTCACTTCCTACATTCTTCTACAGAGATTCTTTCCTTTCTTTCTCTCAAGATTCTTTCTCCAGTTTCTCATAATTTGCTTCCTCGAGTTCCATCTAAGCGAGGTGAAAAAGATCTGTTTTTCTAGAGTATCTCTTATCCGGAATACGCTCTTCATCATTTTACTTTTATCTTCAGGGAATCATTACTCTTTTATGTAAGGTAGTACGATCTTCCTTGGTGAATCAAGATGTCAAGATGAAGGTAGACGAACGCCGCATGAAAGACAAGGTAGTGAGACGCGATTGCTCGTGAACATCTCACTACCCATGTCTTTCACCCGGAATCCGCAAAGGCTCTTGTCTTTTGTGCAAATCTCTAAAATTCTTACCTTTTTCAAATTAACCTTTGTCTCTAACGTATGATATATAAGTCTTATTTTCTTTTGAAATTGTCTTGACAAATCATTTTAGTAGAGAAAAAAGTTACATTGAATATATTTAAGAAAAACAGTAAATTACTTAATAAAAAGAGGATTGAAAAAAATCAACTTACAACTATTGCTGTATTGAGAAACTCGATTTGCATGTAGGTCATCTTCAGAATCACAGGACAGATTTCATATTCTAGTTGTTTTTTGCTCAGAATTCCTCGTTCTACTATAGCAATTAGGGCTGCTTGTGCAGTCTGTCGCACCTGAAACAGATTGAAGTTATTTAAAACTTTGTGAAAATGCAAACTTGGAAACATTACATTGTATTCCAGAGAAAGAATGTCTTCTTATTTAAACAAAATGAATGTGTAGTATAAACTTAAAAACGATGGTAAATCGAAGGGGGAATTTTGACAAATGCAATACCTGGTTATCGGAGTCACGGAGATATTTCAGGATGATCCCAAGTATGTAGCGGGATACAACGTCCCCAAAAAGATGGGGCGTTTCCTGACACATTATCACCACATGTGGAAGCTGTTCAACCAAGTCCAACCTAATTGATGGTTCTGAAAATAAAACAGTCGTATTTTAATTCTTTATAATTTTGCAAAACTAAAAAAAATGAGAATCAAAAATCTAGAAAATATTTATACTCTATCCTACTTATCATGTTTAAAAATTTAATATTATAATAAAATGCTAATAAGTTTTTAATTCTGAAAGGTGAATTCAGGGTGGCCGAAAAAATTAATTTTAAAAATTCCCTGACTTTTCGCTGACCATTAATATTCGAAGACCAACATTTCAATCTTGTAACATTTTTACAATAGAATTGTTCATGAAAAAAATAAAACAATAAAATTTAAGATTACAATTTAAAAATCTCAAATTGATTTGTTTATTTCAACAACAAGAAAATGACTTCAATCCAAAAGGAGGAATGTTCAACGAAACAAATTAATTGAATTTTCAACAAAATAATTAAATTATCAACAAAATAGTTCAACTTGTAACAAAATACTTGATTTTTCTACCTACAAAGATGAATTTTCAACAAAAAAAGATTAAATTAAAAAAAAACCGTTGCATTTTTTACCAGATAGTTGATTTTTTAAAACAAAATTAACTTTCTAAACAAACAGTTGCATTTATAACCAAATAGTTGAATTTTAAAGAGATTCAACACCAAATCTCCACGAAAAATGTAATAGTAAATATTTTAATTTTCAATCTATGAAGATAAATTCTTAACAAAAAATGTAATAGTTGATATTCCAACCAAAAAAGATGAAATTTCTACCAAGAGATGAATTTTAAAACCAAAAAGACGAAGTTTCAACCAAAGAGTAATTTTCTACTAACATGAATTTTCAAATAAAAAAGATCAATTTTCAACCAAAAAAGATCGATTTTCAACCAAAAATTGAACCAAAAAAAGATAGATTTTCAACCAAAAATTGAAAAGTTAAATTTTCAGTACAAAAAAATTAATTTTCAACAAAATAGTCATATTTTTCACAAAAGAGATGAATTTTGAAACAAAAAAATATATCAAGTAGTTGAATTTTCAATTGAAAAATATCAATTTTCAACAAAATAGGTCAAGTTTCAACCAAAGAGATTAATTCTCAACTAAACTGATTTATTTTTAACTGGAATATTCAAATGTTTAGTTTAAAAAAATAATTATTAATAAAAAAATACTCTTCAACCAAAGAGATGAATATTCACCCAAACAAAAATATTTTTTAACAAAGTGGTTAAACTTTCAATCAGTAGTTCATTTTTCAATTAAAAAATAGGAATTTTCAACGAATAATGAAATAGTAGATATTTCAACCAAGAAATTGAAATATTCTAATCTTATATCAAAAACAAAAATAGAAAACAAAAATAGAAATATAGACAAAAATCACAATCTTATAACATTTTTAACATCAGACTTTTTTATTAGCGGAATAAAATAATTTCAAATTAAACTTTAAAATGTTTATATTTATTATCCTTGACAGTTGTTTAAAGTGCCTCTTATAGAAATTGCCTGACTTTTGCAAGATTTTTTTCAAAATCCCTGACATTCCCTGACCAATAAAATTCCACGCCATTCCTCTAACCTACGGCAACCATGCGAATGCGATTAATTAATATTTGCTATTTTTTTCGATCTGTGTAAGAACTAGAATTATCAAAGTTGATTTTTTAAATAGATTTTTCATACAATTCCGATATGAGAAATACAGAAATATTTTTTTTAATTTTGCGTAGGTATGTGCGGTCAATTATTATTTAAACGATTATTCTATTAGCTTTACATTTTCATATTTTAAAGTCGGTATTTATGAAAAAAATCTTTTTTTCTTTATAAGTGCAAAATTTTTCAAAAACTTCAGTTGTGAAATTATTAAAATACCTACATTCAGTGTGCCCAAATTACTTTACAGCGCTTTTAAAAATATTTGTGGATAATTGTTGTCGAGGACACATATTTCAACCCATGCCATATCAAAATATACGAGCAATTTTTTTATTTACCGGGATTCAAAGTTTTTTCATAATCCCATCCGTAAAAATGTGCCATTTTTACAAATCAGCAAAGATACTACGTTATCAATACGGATTACGCACGCAAATAAGTAAGACGTGAAGCCTCGTCATTCGTGTGTATTAAAAGATAAACTGATCGAAGCAAATAACTTAAAAATTATTTTCCTTCATTTAATAAGAAAAGAAAACAAAGCCGAAAATAAAAAATGCGTTTTCGTTCGAGTTATAAGGAAATTCTAATCATTCAAACATTTTCTGCTGAAATATGACTGAAATATATTTATATATTTCGAAAGTTTGAAATGAAACCCTAAATTGTACTTCCGTTCTTGCTCGAGGCAACCTTAGCATTTTGTCTCCAGCTCACTGAACTTCGAGTGAGACTGTAAATTTGTAGAAAACCCCTCTTCGTTTTTCAATTTGCGATCAACCATATACACGACTAACTTCTCTCGTCAAGATTCTATTGATTTTATATGAAAAAAAACTTGCGGAATTCCTTAACAAATTTGCCACCACGCATGTAAAAAATTTATTTCGAAGAGAGAAAAGCAAACACCATTCTCACAAAAAGATCAAATGCATTAAATAAAAACCATTTTTAAATCGATAAAACAAGAAAAAACTCTCGATTTTTCTGGATATATTTTCCCCAATTTCTTCGAAAATCCTTCATTCAAGGAATCTAAGAGATATCTCAAAAATTCATCAAACGTAAGTCATGCGGTCTTTTTTTCCTTTAATCTGTTGCACACCCAGGAACGAATGATGCAGTCTATTATCTATGAGGATGGTCTTTTCTATCCCTTAAAAGGGACAAAACCTGTCGGCAATGAAACCATTCTCAGGCACATTTGAATCTTCCTTAGATGCTTAGATCCTTGACGAAAAGGGAGACGGAGATACCTAAGAAGAAGACGGAGGGTGCCAAGGATTCGAATGCCTCAATGAAAAGAAGCGCCGCAAGCGCGCCTACATCCCCGACAGCTAGCTTTTGCAGATTAGGGGAAACTCGCACCTTTTCCTTTTTTAAAACCGGATAGGGATATTCGTCCAGAACTTCCAGACTTAAGACAAAAAATCTTAATAGTCGACTAAAATTTTTCTTTTCTTTTAATCAAAAACGTCAAGGTGTGGGTAGTCACTACATAGAAAAATATTGGCTAGGCTATCTTTCAAAAATAAGGGCAATATTACGTGTACCCTAAATTACAAACAAATCACATGTTTCGAAAGATTGAATAAACGAAAAAAATCAATTCTGTTCAAATAGAAATTATTTTTACATAATTTATTTCTCACATAATATCCAATGTTTACATTCTATTTAAATTAATATCTTTTCGCGCGGCAAAAATATAAAATTATACTCACAAACACACAAATATTTCACGAAATCCGTAAATCGCCTCTCAAAAATGCGTGCACAATTTTAAAACCAAAATACATATTTGGAGTTTTGTAGAAAATTATGCTTCGAAATGAGAAAAATGCCATGCTGTCGGAACAAGAAAATTCGGGAGAACAACACTGCTTTAGGGAAGGCGTGGGAGCAACTGGTTGGATTTTTAGTTTGGTAGTTTGGTCTGCACCAGTCCACACCGGTTGTTTCCAGTTTTTCTTTGGCGGGAAGCAGAAAGTCTATCCCCACTTATTGGGAAAGAAAATGAGGGAACTGAGGGGGCCAAGGTGAAGGAAACTGGTCCGAGTGAAAAGGAAAAAGGGCGGTGAAGCAGATATCGTCCCGAAATGCTTTTCGCAGCACGTGCCTGTCATCTGCTCTTTAGAATTTAGATTATAGGAAAAGAATATTCTAGCGCCCAAACAATATTAGAATCTTCTAACAGTATTTCACTGAATATAATACCTACAAATATTACAATTTTTTTATATTATTTAAAAAAATAAGACAGCCTTAGCTAATATTTAAGAAATAAAAGGGTTCCATTTTGTCAGTATGATTCGATAATTAAAAATAAATTTCTATAGTTTTTAGAATATTAAGTGTCTCATAACGAAATTAAAGTTTAAAACAAAACATTTAATTTCTTAGGTTGCTTTGTTCTAAATCTAAATGAACCGTGTTCAAAATGAAGCCAAATCAATCTAATTTGAAACAAAATACGGTCCCTTTTCACCAGAAAAATGAACCTAATTTAGTTCAATTTTAACCGAATAGGGCTAAACTGGAATAGTTACATTTTCACTTTAAAGAAATTAATTTTTAACCAAAAAAGAAACAAATTTTCAACATAATAGTAAATTATCAACAAAGGAAGTGAAGCTTTAACTAAAATGATGAATCAACAGACAAAAAAGATGAATTACCAAAAAAATGCAATAGTTCAATATAATAAAAAAGGTTAACGAAACAATTGCATTCTTAGCAAAAAAAATGAAATTTCTACAATAGAAGAATTTTTAAACCACGAAGACGACTTTTCAATAAAAGAGTTCAATTTTAAACGAAGAAAGATTTTGTAGTCAAAAAAGAAAAAAATTCATCCAAAATGTTGAATTTTCATGCCAAAATGATGAATCTTCTGCAAAACAGTTAAATTTTCAACAAACAAAGATGAATTTTCTACAAAAAAGGATGCCTTTTCATGAAAACCGTTCAATTTTCAACATTTTTAACCGCAAGATAAATTCTAAAAAAAAATTGTAAAATAATTTATTCTTTAATTATACGTTTGTGAGAGTTATTTGTTATTAACACATTTTTCTAAATCTAATATCATTATGGTTCCACGTTTATTTGATTCGCAGAATTTATATGTATGTTCATTCAGTAAGTTTATATAACCTTAGTAAGATTATGTGTGTATAGCGAGGGGGGAGATCAAATATTACGGTATCTTACAAGGGGCGGGGGGGGGGGGGGCGCTTTACGTAATTTGTGGATGACCCCTAAACTTCAACTTCAGTTTATCACAAATTCCCTGACTCTTTCAGGTTTCCCTTGACATTCCTTGACCAGTTTTTAATTCCCTGACTTAAGAAATGTAATATTTGTTGCATGTTTGTCAAATAATGGATTTTCTGATTCCAAGTAAAAAATGGTGCTTTCATATAATAGATTTCAATCGAGAACACTTGCGAGACTTCCAAAAAAACGCAGTGTTAATATTTACGGAAAAAGAGGGCGAAAATCACAGTTGCGAAGACGTGAAAAGGGACCGATGATTTTGACAAAGAAAAAATTGAAAGATTTGAAAGACGGTTTGAAAAAAATAAAGAGCTAAATACAAAATTGGAAATAACTACTAGTTACATCCCTGCTTTTGTACACTCTTCCCGCTTCCTCAACCAGTGCATCAGATCGTAAGATATATTCACATCCTGCCCGACAACCCCACATGAAGCCAGCCTCCAACCATCGATCATTATGTGGCCTCCTTATCTATCTCATCCGCTACAGCCCTGCACCAGAGATCATCCAAAAATATCACAGTGCAAGGATGCTACTTTCTTCCCATCATCCCCTAAAACCGCTCAAAGGTTCACGATATTCTTTCACCATCCACACGACAGGGAGGTCGTATTTTGTTTCCAAATCACCCAAAGGAAGAAGGGTCGTATGGGGTTAGACTGTGTCAGGAGTAGAATTTTTTTCTACTTCTACCTAGCACGTGCCCTCTTCTTTATATTAATCTGCCTTATTTATTGCTCCAGATTCATTATTCATCCATTCTGAAGAACCTTTCGAAAAGGCTGGATACAAAAATCCGTTACTCGAATGACTTCAGGGGTCACAGCAGTTTAGTAGTTCAATTTTAGGTAAAACAGGGGACTTGAGGGGGATTTCATTTATTATTGAAAACTTTTTTATATCATGTTCTTTCTGGATCAGACTGAAAGTCTTTTTTGGTTGCAAATTCGTCTTTTGGTTTGAAAATTCTTCTCTTTTGGTAGAAATTCAATCTTTTTTGGTTAAAAATGCAACTTTTCGATTGATTATTAATTTGATTTTGTTGAAGTATCAACTATTACATTTTTCGTTAGGGGCCGTCCATATTTAACGTGGACCACGTGGAATTCTTTCATATGTTATGAAAATATGGATATTCTTGGTAATCAAAAGCTACAAAGCTAAAAGGAGCTGTGAATTGGCTAAAAATTAGGCTTTTCTTGAAAACATAAGCTTGATGATATAAGGTAGGAAGTCCAAACAAAAGCAATGAACACTATCTAGGTTTTTTCATGTTTTTCTGAATGTTTCGTTGAAAATGTACTTTTCTGTGGAAAACTCATATTTCCATGTTGAAAATTCAACACTTTCAAATGTTGACATTTTTTTTCTTGGTTGAAAATTTCACTATTTTGTTGAAAATTCCTATTTTTTTATGAATTCAACTGTTTTAAATTTAAAATTGAACTTTTTGCTGAAATATTAACTATTGAATGTATCATTAGGAATTCATCTTTTTTAATTGCAAGTTCATTTACACAGCTAAAAGACTACTTACTTAAAACTGCATTGTTTTTTTTTTGGCTGATGATTCATCATTATGGTTGAAAGTTTAATTCTTTTGATAGAGAATGTACCTATTTTGTTGAAAATTCAACTGTTTTGTCTTAAATTCGTCTTTTTGCCTTGAAAATTCAACAATTTGGTAGAAAAATCTACTATTTTGTTGAAAAATCGTCTTTTTTTATGAATTCAAGTGTTTTTGTTTCAAAATTAAATTTTTTTTTAGTGGAACATTAATATCTGGTTTAAATGGTAACTATTTTGTTAAAAACTCGTCTTTTTGGAATGAAAAATCAACTGTTTTGTAGAAAATTGGTCCTTTTGGCTTGGATATTCAACAATTTGGTTGAAAAATCGTCTTTTTTGATTGAAACATCATCTACTTTGTTGAAAATACAATATTTTTACTTTAAATATTAGGAATTTGAGGAGTTTCAATTTGAATTTAATAATAGTAGCTACATTAACTTTATTTAAAAGAATTAATTCCCCTACCATATTAAAGTATAATAATATAAAAAATAATATAAAATATTTAAAATTCTGATGTCTTGAATGTCTGTTTATAATTCTTAACAAATTAATCTAAACCTTGTAAAAAAGGGCGAAAAAGGGAAAATTTGGTCAAAATGCTCAGGTTTAGGTGCTTTAGATACAAAGGGGGACGGATTGTGATCCCTGTAATTTACTTGCATTCGAATACACGTTACTTTTTTGGTTAGTCACAAACGCTATTCACATTAATGCCCGGTTTACTCATTTCGCCTCTTCATAAAGATAAAAATAATTTGTATTAAATGCTTACCAAACTATCAATATCAAAATCATGAATAACTTCAGATATAAAACTTAAATCTGTATAATAACATTATTCAGGAAATGGGATAATTCGTTTCTTCCGGAACACTCTTAGAATACAAAAAGTAAGTAATGCCTTGTGTCATGCTCCCTAATTTTTTCGACCCCCCATCAAAAAACACACTCAAGATACGTTGCGTATGGTACTAAAAATAACAAAGATTATTCAAATTTCAAAAAATTTTATTAATAAAAAGCGCTCTGGTTAAGAAGCCTGGTTAAGGCTCCATTCTCTAATTTTGAAACAATAATACCGTCTCTAATATTTCTTTTGTATCCTCCGGGACATTGAAGTATGACTATTGCCCGTATCAGGAAACTTTTCACGTCTCTTCGCTTACCAGGAAAGAAGTGGGCTGCTTATGAAGAGTAAAAGCGAGAGAAAAGGAGGTGAAAGAGGTTTCTCTTTCTATTCCATACCTCCTGTTCCATTTCTGGAGAGGTGAAGACATTAGGGAAAAGGGGTTGGCGATGGGCACGCGCTATGGGGGTGGGGTCCTGGCGTTTTTGCCACTATACATAAAACATATTCCGACACGTAAAGCTTCCCTCTTCATCCTTATCCTCCTCACTCGGATCTTCTCACTCTCTTGCACTCACAATTGAAGCCATCGATGACTTCCGGTTGAGCACGTGCCCCACCGGAAGTACAGGGCAGTCTTTCGTCACCTAACCCCCTTTTTTTATCAACCAGCTGCATTCCCTGCCTGCGTTATTCTCTTAAAAGGAACTGAGCCTATTTTTAATCTTGAGTGGGATGTATCTGTTTTGACTTGAGACAGCCTTCTTTAGGTAAAGATAATTTTAGGCGAAAAATGTCACCACTGCACTTTTGAAAATATTAAAATTAAATACGGCTCCACCTACAAATGTTCTGCATGTTTATTTTAATCTCTTTTAACTATTGTAGTTAAAATAGAAATTTAATAAATCAGATGAAGGCGTAACGGTTTTCAATAGCTTGCAAAAATCTAATGAAAGTTTTGAACCATGCTATAATTTAAAAATTGTTGAATCCAAAGCCTGAATGAATCAATTTGAATTGCAAATCTTAAAGAATAAATGATTTTGAATTAAAATTTTTAAATACAGAATTTAAAAATACTTTACATGAAGACAAATCCCTTTATTAACATTGACATTAAATATTTTAACGCACTCATAAAAGAAGTGAGAATGGTACAAGAAAGAGACCATTACATCTGAAAGAAAAATTAAATGTACAAGTAGAAAATCGGAAGTTTAAACATAATATTTATTTATAAAATATAAAGATACTAGTGCAATAAAAAAATAAATTAATAGGTGCAAATTGTTTATACACGTGCGAAGCAAACTTAAAACGACATTTCAGTTCCAGAAGTCTTCATAGAGACTTTAGACTTCTGATTTGTGAGTCTTGTGCATCTAACAAGGATTTGGCTCAGTTCGATAATTTTTCAATCCTGTTGCACATTAGAAACATTCTCAGTTATTTTAGTTATTTATAACTTTTCGATTAATTATGCAAATGAGCAGGTGCGAGTGTATATATATTACCCATAGGCAAAGGTGCAAGCAAAATGAAACATCAAAAAACAAATTGAAATACAAAATTCAATTATGTAAATTAAGCTGTAGTCAGATATCAAATCAGAACAATGTGATCTTATGGTGCAACAAGTAATTGTTAATTGCACTCGTACAATTTTCACACAGTCTGTTAGATGGCAACTTGAGAATATAAGCTAGCTTCTTGTGCTAAAAACGTGTTTAGAAGATAGAGGTGCAAGATCGTAGAATTAACTGATTAATCAAGAAAATTGAAATCCACAGAGGGGAAAAAAGAATAATAAGCCATACACGAGTGTGTTAAAGTAGTTAATTTCATTACATTCCCTTGGTTGGAAATGGAAACACCAGTTTATTCTTTTTCATAATATTTTCTTTCTCAGGATGCGAAATACAAGAGCCAAATTCCACCTTAAGTCTGATTTTCAATTTAAACACGAGTCGGTGCAGATATTTTATGAAAAAAGAGAAACAACAGTCACGGATCCAGTTATATTAACTAAATGAATCAGTGACTGCTACTTTATCAATACATGTTTATTTTATTAGTCGAAATAAAATGAGATATAAAATAATATTTATAACTCTTATTAAAGTGAATAAAGTAATACAATTCAAAATTTTAATAAATTTAATAACATACCTGGATCGCTGACGATCTGGTGAACGGTATTGAAAACCTCGTCGACATTCAATTCGCTATTTGTATCCACGGCGGACTTAAAGTATTCCAGCAGAATCCTGCCCACCATTTGTCTGAAAAATAAATATAAAATTGTTAACAAATTGTAATATTGTAATATTATGTTCATATATTTCGATGACATTAATTACTCTCACACACTGTTATTATAAAATGTACGAGATGTTGCTAGATTCTGAAAAGTCAAGAAGGAAAGTAACATACACTTGATGCAAAGTAAAAACGATATGCGAATATTCGCAACAAGGCCGGTTGAGAACCACTACAATCTCTGAAGTGGTTAAAAAATAACTACTAATGTAAAAGAAATTAAAATTCTTAGTATCAATCTGCAAATGTAGATTGCCCAATTTGAAACCCTTCACAAATATTAAATCAAGGAATATCTCAACTTTATACTATAATAATTAGCAATAAATTATAGACAGCAGAACTATTATATACTTTTCCGTAGAAAAGAAAGATATTTTGGTGAAGTTTACAAAATTTTCATTATTACAGGGTGGTCGCAAAACTTCATTTTGAAAATCCCCTGACTTTTCAATGAGATTTTCCTGTCCAATTTTTTATTTTCCCTTACTATTATTATTTAAATACAAGGATTCGAATTTTTAAACATTTTTAATATAGAATCTTTTATACATGGAATCACACAAATTAAAATTAAAATTTAATATTTTCAAATGTTAAATGTTCTACATAATTTACTGAACTTTTATGAGAAGATCTTGAAATAGAAAATTTAAACTTCAAAGAAATCAATTGTAAGGTGTAACATATTTTAGTATGCTAAAATATGTGCAGTTATGATTTTTATCGACGAAAAAAATTTCCGTTCATTTTCCGGTTTGGCAAAAAAATTTTCCCGTCACTGAAATTAAAACGTTCAAACTGTTAAAGCTATAGATTTTTCTTCATTTGATGTAATCAAACCTAAACTGCAAATTAAAGCATCCAAAATTGAACTCAACTGAATTTTCAACTTTCCAAACTAAAGCTTAAATAATTTTTAATTCAAAAACTTTTTATTTAATCCTTTAATAATGAATAGAACATAATGGTTAACAAAAAGTATAATTTTAATAAATAAACATGATTTTCCAACCAAACAGTTCAATTTTCAAGCAAAAAATACGAATTTTCAACGAAATAGTGAAATTTTTAACTGACTACTTGAATTTTCAATCCAAGGCGAGAACTAAAGACAAATTTTCTACCAAAATAGTTAAATTTTTAACCACATAATTGAATTTTTAACCACATAATTGAATTTTCAACCAAGATGACTTTTCTACTATAAAAGAATAATTTTCTATCAAAACAGTCGAATCTTCGACCAAAAATAATGAACTTTCCATAAAAAAAATAGTTCGACTTTCTTATTTGGTTCTATTAATTCAGGTCGTATTAAGGCGAAAACCCGAGAAAAAATAAGTTTCTTGAACACAGTTTTTTTTTTTTAATGGAAAATTAAACATAATTCGGGAATTTCCCCTGTTTTATTCCTGAATAACAAGATACTCAAGTGTCTTAAATTTCATCTGAAGACTAATTCTGTAACTTTCAGAGCAATTCTACAGCGTATCAAATAAATTGATTTTTAACTTTTGAAAAAATATTTTTGAAGAATATAGTTGGGAAAAATATCGTACATAGGGGGTAGAGGTTTTAGGGGCGCGAAGTGTAACTACGACGAAACTCCCCCTCAGCAACGTATAGCTACAGCTACAGCGATCAAATCCAGGAAAGAAGTCGGAAACTGGCGCCCTTCCATTGAATGGACAGTGGAGGGGAGATAAGTGGCGTAGAAAGAGGTGGCGTACCAACGAGAAATCGGTTTGCGACCCCACCGTAGGCTCAACATGTTATGGTGGGGGGAAGACTTTCACCAAACTTGTTGGAGACCGCCCGCCACGCCTACCTCACCCGCGCAAACATGGCCGCCATGGTTTACTCGCTCGCCGTACTAGTACTCTTTTCTCATCGCACTTTACTGCTCTTCCACGCCGCTCTCCGCCATTTGCGTAAACGCGCCGACTGCGTCGTGCATGCGATTCTCCTCTAGCCTAACTGCGCAGTGCGTGAAAAACTCGCATCGTGCGTCCGCTTTTCCAATTTCGCGCCAGATGTTCAAACAAATCAGACTTCGGTCTTGGGGTGCAACAGAAAGATCAACTGGGAAATTTATTAGTTGCAATTTTTCTATTTCTATTCAATCTATCTTATAGAATATTTCATTCAATTATCAATATTCAATTTAACATTTTCGTTTAATTTTCTAAGATTATCTTTTGGACTGGCTTGAGAAGTTGAGAGTACGTCTACCTATAACGTATACACACAAAAGGAGCTCAAAACAGGGCAAAAGGGTAATTTTTTTCATGAAAAATGGAAAACATGAAACATTCATTTATACATATTGAAAAGAAGAAACAAGCTTTTTATAAGAAACTAGAAAACAACCACGCACACGGTTGCTACTTTTTTCTCTCTCGCGCAATTTTTAAATTTAAATATAAAATTAATATTAATACCAAAGTTGTGCATGTATAGTCTCTATGGTCGAAAATAATTGAAATGAAAGCAAGGAAAATATTTTTGATAATTCAAGAAAACGGATATCTTAACTTTAGAATTAATATATAATATTTTTGAAAATATATGAAAAAATAAACCACTGCACTTTTATTAAAATAACCGATTTCCGACTAACAATACTAACATAATCTAAAGTTGTTCAAAATCGTAAATCTAATTATCAATGTCAAATTATTTTGGTTTAAAATGACAAATTTCCGGTAAAAAAAATGCTAACATACCCCATTATTGTTTAAATATTGTAAATATTCCATGTAATCTAAAGATTCTTTACTACAAAAGCAATTTTAGATGAAAAATACTAACATAATATAACAAAATTAAGATTGTAAATCTTCTTTTAAACCTATTGTACGTTTTATGTTTAAAAGCACCCATTTCCCGCCAAAAATGTTAAAATAACCTAAAATCGTAAAAAAATATATTCTTTGAATTCCAATCGTTTTTTTTTTAAATTAAAAGTACCGATTTCTATTATAAAACGCCAACGAAACCAAAATTTTTACATAAACTGTAAATTTAATGACTCTTAATGCTAATATAAAGAATAATGATAACCTGAAAAAGCTTTGTCATTTTTAGATTCTCATCCTAATGAAAAGGTATTAGTTTCATGTAAAATTTGACTTCGTCGGTTTTCATCAACACTCCACGTTTTGAAACCCCTTGTCAGAACAAAATATATTTTTACGAAGTATGTATGTCAGTATGTATGTATGACCGTATCTTGTAAACACGATAACTTTCGAAAGACTAATCAGATTGGATTGGCAAACTGTTTTAAGGCACAAAAAGAAAGGACGAGTTATAGTAAACCAGCCATTTTTTTCCATGGAAAATGCGTTTAAAAAAATTAAAAATTCCATTTTCCAGGAAAACTATACGAGACACGAAAACAATGTTAAGAAGCAAAATTGTTCATCTCAGAAAGGTGACCAAATTTTCTTCGGGGCATTTTTTTATAAGACGCATATTTTTCGTTGTAATCGGGAAAAATGACGTTAAAAATAAAAAATTCCATTTTGCGGTCAAACTATGCAGGATACGATAAGAAATAAGTTAACGAAAATTGTTCATCCAAAAAAGATCTACAAATTTGTTCTTAATCATTTTTTGATAGGACGCGCAGTTTTTGTTTTAATCGTATAAAATAATATTAAAAATTGATCAAATTAAATTTTTTGAAACCCAACACAAAATGCTAAAAAAATGAATAGACAAAAATTGTTCAGCCAAAAGAGATCTACAAAATTGCTATAAATAATGTTTTGATAGGACGCGTAGTTTTTTTTTAATTGTAAAAAATAAATAATAATCGTTAAAAATGATAACGTAACCCTATTATCGTATAAATATTGTAAATACTGTTTGAAATATAATGATTTTATAAGAAAAAGACTAACATAACAAAAAATTGTTTAAAATTGTAAATCTTCTTTTAAAACTAATGTTTTTGGTTTAAAATCACTGATTTCCGGTGAAAAATGCTAACAACACAAAAAGCTGTATATTTAATGACTGAATTATAATCTGAAAAATCTTTTTTTTTTTAATTAAAAATACCCATTTTCGGCAAAAAAAACTCTCATAACATAACAAAAAATTGTTTCATAATTTTTAATTATTCAAGAATTGGAAATCTTCTATCAAATCTATATCGACATTTCGGGTGCATATATCGACATTTCGGTTCTTCTGACGAAAAAGACACTACCATGATCCAAAAATGTTACTTGTTCAAATAATAACGATTTTAGTTTGAAAATGTCCATTTTCGATGTAAAACGCCAACGTAACCTAAAATTTTTTTTAAAAAAATTAAGAATCTTCTTTGAAATCTAATGATCCGAAATTTTACAAGCAGGTAAATTTTATTATTTTAGACAAAAATAACTACATTTGAATCTAATGAAAAATATATTTTTAAACCAAATAAATGATTCATTGTTCCAAATGAATGTGCCATGAATGGGAATGAATATTTCTTTGAAATGAGGAAATGTGAATTGATGGAAAGAAATATATTTTGAAGTCAAGCAAATATTTTTTAGGCTCAAAAAACTATTTGCTCACATCAAATTTTTGAATATTCAAAGCAAAAAAAATATGCCACTGATTCAAAAAAATATTTCTTTGGCCTAACCGCCCTAAGCCATGCGCGAGTGCAATAAAGTAGTTCGTAGTTCATCTGTAGTACATATTTCCCTAAATGAACATCTGGATTCTTTCAGCTTTAATTATACTTAACATTGTTATAATTATACATATTTAATTTAAACACTTCACATAATTTAAAATCTTGATGAACCTGAAACGGAAAAATTCGATGAAAAATCCACCTCCAGTAGGAATCGAACTTGGGTCCGTCGAGTGTAAAGTCCACAGCGATGAGCACGACACTGCCGCAACATGGAAACAACGGAAAGCCGGATTTAACCCTCACCATAAATGCTAAAGAAATATTTCTTTAAATCAAAAACATGGATACTGAATTCAACAACATATTTCTTTAATCTGAAGAAGTTTTCAATTGAAACAAATTACGCCAAATTAATAAATGTTTGATTTAAAACAAAGTAATGACTTCGTTGGAATAAATGTTTATTTCTTACGAATAATTTAATTCCAGTAAATCAACTAAAGGAATAAATATTTATGTAAACACAATATCTTTTTCATCTAAATAAATGCTTCATTGGTATAAATGCACGAACTCTTTGTAAGAAATAAATATATTTTTAATTTAATTAATATTATTTTGAATTAAACCATTATTTCATTGATTTAAATAAACCTAAAGACTTGGTTCACGTATGCACAAATAACTGATTCAAATGCGTCCGTATCAATTCAAAGAATCGAACTCATTGAATCAAATAAATATTTCTTTGAACGAATCAGATTTCAACGAATCTTGACCTATTGAATCAAGGAAATCATTTTCTTCAATGTAAGGAATATTTTTTGAATCAAGAAAATATTACAAAAGAATTCATTTCTTTAGTTCAACAAAAGATATGTGCCTGATTTAAATAAAAATTACTACCGTTAAAGAATATTTGCTTGACGCTAAGAAATAGGATTCAAGTAAATGCATTTATTTGGTTCCAAGAATTATTTTTTTCAGTGAAATTCAGTGAAATCATTGAAATTGCGTAACAAAAGAACATATTCGATTTTTTATTAGAGAAAGAGTCACGTGAAAGTGACAGACGTTTTTTCTATAGATTTAAATTTCCGTAATAATTTTCTCCTCCTACCGAATGTTTTGAATAGCATCATTTTGGAGATAAATGGTTTATAGTATACATATATATGTTTTGTAATACGGACGCAACCTAACCACGATTGATAGGCACACATACGAGATTCGCATTGGGTCGCAGGAAATGTCATACTAGAGAGTTTAATCGAGTTTCCTAGGCACCACGTTCCCAATTCGACCTCCATTTAACTTTAAACATAAATACAGGGCGAAATTGTTAGCTAGAAAGGCATAGAATAGACAATTTGTGATGGATTTCCTTAGTATGCATAAACCGATTTTCAACGCGTCAATGCATGTGAAATAATTGGCATTAAATTAATGGCTGTTTATCTATTAATTTGAAATCCATTTGATTTCCAGAATGTAAAATCACCGAAAGTATTTCCGATAATTACTGCATCCAAAAAGGGGCCACCTATAAATTGAGTAACACATTTTTCTGCCAATTTTTGACCCCTCCTCAAGTAACAAGATGTTTAAAGAAATGATTAGTCCCTCTTCCTCAAGCTATGTTACGAAATGTTCACAAATATTTTCATCGATGTTTTCACTGGTAGAAAAATCTGTATTAAATTTAATACAAAGGTATATGAAGTCATTTGTATATACGGTAGTTGAAACTTAATATATATTTAAATATTAAAAGCTGTACAAGTGTACATTGTATATTAAATATAATATACAGGTCGGTATAGCAGCGTGCTTGAAAACTCAAAGTGCTTTCATTTCTTTAAATCTTGTCAAATATTCGCAATCGAAGTAATAATCTAGAAGTCGTCGATTGATTTGATTTTTTATAATTGAAGTGCAACGCACGTGTGGAACGTTTTTCCAAAGTTTACCCTAAATGGTAGAAATCTAATGTGAGTATAGTTGATTGTCTGTTTGGTCTGTTATTTATTTGCATAGTTGAACTTTCCGACTTAAAATCCAATTTTAATTTTGGTTAACTGGAAGAAGGTACCATGGTTTTTATTAAGAATCGAAAATTATTACTGAAATTATTTTTATTTTGTGTAAAATGGAATGATCTGAGTTACTATTATGAATGTATACGAAATTTAATATACACGCTCCTAATAGCGATTTCATATGCTTCCGATATTAATTTTAATATACATCCCCCCCCCCGCCCAAAAAAAAATGATACGTAATTTATAGATAGCCCCAAAGTGAAGGGTGTAATTTTGAACGGGGATAGCCTGTAGCAAAGTATCTAATATTTATTACTCGTGTCAAGATTGTTAAAACGGGTACCTTCATATGATCTATGATGAAGTTGCCTTTACGACTTAAAAACAAGATGGAAGAAGTTGACCGCGAGAATGGCGACGCAAAGATATTCATTGTTTTAAACATGTTTAAATCACAAAAAATTACTTCTTTCTTTAAAATAACTATAACACAAAACGAAATAAGCATACAAATTTCCGTATTTCAATTCAATCGCTGTAAAATGTTATGTTTATACGTCCACATCCTTCTTAAACCATGCGTGACATTTTGTTATAGTTTAAAACGAGTATATTATTATTTATTATTACTTGTATCATTTACTAATATTAATGTTGTTTAATGTAATAACATTACAAAGCAAATACTTTTATATGATAATCTTAATTTCAAAATTATTCCCATATTAATAAGACCATGTATGGTTGTATAAATGAATCTATACTATATCTATATATAGCAATTATTTACCAACGTTAAGTGACCCTTATTTTAATACATGGCTCTAAAATAAAATTTTTTACATATTATTCTCATTGTCTAATGATGCTAATCTTAATAATATAGAATAGAATCATTACAGTCTTGAGAATCCATAAGGAGAAATTTTAAACTTCACATGCATTTCGGTCTCCGCCATTTTTACGCAAGCCTTTTTTGCCACCAAGTATCACTATTTTCAGCATTATTTAAGGCTAAAATTGTCACATTATGTAAATTCACACACACAAAATTCTGGCGATTGATCCCACAGAATAGATACTTCATAATTGCGTAGAATACAAGAGAACATTTTCAACACATTTATACGTATCAGTGAAATTTTTAAGTATTAATGTGTAAAAAAAAGTATTATACTTATTTTGCATTAAATTTTTTTTCTCTATAAATCTGAATTAGTAAGAATTTCGTAAGTATTTGCATCTTTTCGATCTAACAAAAAATTTACAATTCCTTTTTTACAGTAATAATTCAAATTTATTATTTTTCTAAATCCCAATTATCCATATATTGTATCCACTATTTTTAATTTCTCAACAAATAATAATCCAAATTTATTATTATTTACTGTTAATTTCTATCCACCATATTGGATCTGCCATTTTGAAATCTTAAATTCTTTTACCATATACAGATTAACTGTAAGTCTAACAGAAGTGGTTAAATACAATTTAAATGTTTGTAATATTACGGAGGAGCGCAACGTCGTTATAAATTGGTTAAAAATGTAAGAACGACTTATATAGGACATTTCAACCCGAAAAAATAAATTCTGGTCAGTTTAACCAGAATTCTGATACTCAGAACTTTGGATAAACCGGCAGAATTTTTTGCGGGCTAAACACTGTACATACTAAATGCCATTTTGAGTAAACATTGTTTTTGCACGTAATAGAGGGAAACGTTAATTAAACAAGATACAATACTTTTCTAAAGTATTAGTAATACAATATATACAAAAATAATGGGGGTTCAATAAGTTCGATTGGCATGCGGTATTTTCTCTCCGTGTATAAGCTAATAGCTAATGAGTGAAATTCTACTGAAACTTTATTTATTTTCACTGGTTAATCTCGTCAAATGAGCTTTCTACGTCTGAATTAGTAGTTTTCTATCAATGAAACAGTAAGAAGTAATTTTTCAATTGATTTGGTAATCATTTTTACCAATCTTTAAAATAAGTGCTTACTACAGCAAATGATAAACGAGTTCTTACTATTTCATTAGTGGAGAACTACTAATTCAGATTTAGAGAGTGCCATTCACAGAGAAAAATATTCGTGCAACAAAATGTTGTTTTATTGGCCCAACAACAAATAGTGCTATGCAAACCCAATAGTGCTACCCAAAAAATGTGGATGCATGAAGGAGCAAGAAAATTACTTTGTTGTCCGAACCAAACATTGTTATCAGTATTAGATTTCAGTAAAAAATCATTACTCTACATTTTGACTGCTCCTATTTCAAAAGCAATAAATCGCCATGGCTACCAATAAAAACTTAACCCACTACGTGCTTTAATAAAAGTACAAATCACCATTATCACGTAAATTAATTTCACATTCCGACTTCGAATTTTTAGTGGAGTTTGGATAATGAGCTGTAATTTGTACTTTAACTTGTATACGATAGAATATAGAAAACTGCGTTTTTTTCACAGTAATGAAGGTACCTAACCCAAATGTAACACTTTTAGGATAGGTATGAGGTATTCCAGATTGTTTTGATAATTTATAATAATTCTTTATGATCTTAGAGCACGCAGGCGTAGCAGTTAAAAAAAGTGTCTTACTCTAAGTCCGCAAGTGCAGCAGTTAAAAAAGTTACTTCATCGCACGGTTCAAGAACAGTAGGCACTTTCCGCACACTGTACAAGCTTCGGAAATCGAACACTTGCCGCGTGTGTAACAAAAAATTTCATTTGCTTCTCCTAAAAAGTAGTAAAAAGAATTTTACGTTTTTATTAGCTACAATAACGCATAAAATGATATTGAGGCTAATGATGAGTTGTGTTTTTATTAATGCAGAAGGTGGTTTATCATTGTTTAGGTGTTGGCAGCCATGGCGATTTATTGCTTTTTAAATAGGAGCATTAAATTTAAATAACATGTAGAATTTATTTAAACTTAAATTTAGAGAGTAATTCAAAAGAATTACGCAGTTTTTACATTTTTCTAATGGTGCATACAACAGACAGTTATTTTGATTAAAATGTATTTAATTATACTATAAAAGGCGTGTTGAGAAAGGAGTTTATAATACATAGGAAATGACTTTCCGTCCAATTGTCCCACCTGCGGATATTTTGTAGTATATACAACGGGGCATCATATATTTGATGCCCCGATTAAAGTTGCACTTACAAAAAAACCCAGAAATAAAAAATAATTTAGTGCAGGCTCATTAAAAAAATTGTGATAATTATCAGAACGCAGTTGACACAGAAAATATATAAATATAAACATATAAATATATATTCTACATAGCCCCATAGGCCTATGCCCTATATGATGGTTTCTTGTCTACTTCTACTACTTCGAAGAACCGGAAGTCGTCTGTTATCTCAAACCGCCCGATGCGGAGCAACAAAGGACACTATATCTATACTGCACTAGGACTACATATCAAACTGTATTTTACAGTTTATAGTACTTAGACTCAAATATTGGAAAGGAGTTTAAAGGATAGAAAATAATGCTAATTTTTACGTACATTTTAGTATACTCGTCAAGTAAGAATAAAACATGCATTAATGAAAACAACAATAATGTTCATGAAAATTTTTAGTTTACGATAACAGAAAACATCTGAATAAGAAAACTATACACTCAGGGCCGATTTCACCAACTCTGATTAAGATGTTAATCCTCGATTAGTCTAATTTAATTAGTATTTTGCGTTCCACCATCTACTAAAGTATGATTAAAGAGAGTATTCACCGTGTCACTGAACCGGTCGATGTTGGCCGGTTAACGAAGTTAATCGGCGATTAACGCTGTTTGGCAGAACAGTTAGAACCTCAAAATCGAAGTTTGTATTTGAGCATTTGGTGCATGTTCAGAGCGAATGTGGATCATTTTTGTAATAATTTTCATCATATCTAAGCTTTTGTTTCTATCAATATGTAGATGAAAGAAACTATGAGGCCAAAATATCTTTGATGAGGTGTCCATAAACTCATAAAGTGTAAGTAATAATTCAGTAGCGTAAATTCATTTTACAGAGCTGAAAATAAATAGTTAACCAATGTAACCTCGCAGTGCGCATCATGAAGCTTCCTTCTTGTATGTTTTTCATATATGCATCAAATATTTGTGAGCGCCTTTAATTAATCACTATCAATGCGTTGATAATTCACATTATTGGTTTTCGAACTGAAATAGTGATGGAAATTTGTAACATTATTTTAATATATTACATCCACGTAAAATTATTTCACTTCTTGACAAAAAAGAATTCTGCTGGATGTCACATGACTTAATTAATGTCGTTGTCAGCTGGTACCGTGCGCGCACAAGAAACTTAAACGTCCTTCCTGTAGCGGCCAATCAGAATCGCCGTTACAAGAGAATATCAGAGTTAGCACGAAAAGGGTATATGATTAGCTAATCAGAGTTAAAATGTCCATGGTGGAACGCATTACAATTTAATCATGATTAAAGTCCGATTAAAAAATAATCATGATGAGCTAATCATGTATTTAATCAGAGTTGGTAAAACCAGCCCTAACATCAGTAAAAGGAAAACTTATTAGAATGATCACTCCATATTTGGTGATGTTTTTTACTTGTTTTATTACAAACATAATGAAAAAAGTCAAATGAAGTAAGTATCAAACTATATCACAATTTACCAAAGTGAACTTAGTATTCAGGGTCAATATGATTGTACCAGAGCTAATTTTCATTTACTAATTGCAGAGTAAACTGACAGCCTATGGGTTCTGTTACTCTGTTATAAGAGTTCACTAGCCCCATGAATTCGAATGTGATGCTTTAGACTCCAATGGAAATTCTAATACCAACAAAAACCGAATCAGTTTGGTAAGTGGCAGGAAGAAGATCGGAGATTCAAAAACGTAGGTCGGGATCCTGAAACATTCCCATGGGTTCGGGGGATGAACTCGGGGGGATCCATTGTGCGGAAGGGACCGTCGAGGAGACAAAAAAGAATGACTGAAAAGATTTGGAGCCCTCTTAACCTCGAATTTAGTCATCTAAACATTCTGAACATTAAACTCTAGGTCAGATACCAATTTCTATGCACGGGACTTTCCTTAAACTCTTCTTCACACGCCTAACCCTATGAAGCCACAGGCAATGAAGTGGGAATCCTTCCTAACCCCGGTTGATTTCATCCCCGCGCGCCATTTAATTAATGGCAGTATTCTATGCGAATAGCAAAAAACTTCTCGTATTCGTTAGACAAGTAAAATCTGGCACTTGTTTATTCAAGCAATTTTTTTGTCTGGATCTAGAAAATAGTTTTTATCAGTGAAGAGTTTTAAAAAACATCGTAAATATTTCCCTCAGTTTGAATATGGAGTTTTAATTAAACTGATTGTAATTGTAATGCAAAATATAAAATGTGTCCTCTCCTTAAATTTACAGTCATTTAAATTAAACACAATATGTTTTTCTAGGCGTGGTTAACGTTGCCCAACACAAATAATTCACAAATCGATTAAATTCAAATGTACCATTTCCCCACAATTACGAAACGGAAACGTGTCGTTAGTCCGATTCCGCCTTGCCCTACAATTTGTATCGATTTGTTCCTTTTTTCGACCAGGTGCGTGTTAATATACAGGAAAGAGAGAAAAGGATGGGAAGGAAAATCTGACGGTATTTGTTAACGCATCTGTCATGCCGGCACGTCCCATTACTCTGCTTTAATGCGGCGTTATGGTGTATTATGCAACCAACGCATGAGCCGTGTCGATAATATATATAACGACGCGGAAGGACCTGAGTCCAGGACGACTCTTGATCGATTGCATATCGAAAGGGCAATAAGAATAACACAGGCCGACAAAATTTGTACCCAAAGACCGGATTATGTGACCCCGAAGGATTTTGGTGCCTGAAAAACGAATTCGTTGTCTAAATTTTTCCTATACGTCAGGTTTTTGAGATATCCTAACTTAAATGTGCATATTTGAGGCAATATAACACGATCAGCAATTTTTTTCCAAAGGCTGCTAAGGCCATCGTTTGGTACACATTTTTATCTATCATTTCCATTTTTGATCACCCCGAACCCATTTTTTTCTCCGAGATATTACACACTAACCGTTTCAGCTTCTTTTCGCCTTGCATTGTTCCACAATGCATTTTGGAACTGAAAAGGTTAATGTGCGATATCTCGGAGAAAAACAATCGGTTCGGAATTATCAAAAATGGAAATGGAAGATAAAAATGAGTACTAAACGATGGCGTTAACAGTTTTTAGAAAAAAACATTCCTGACCGTGTTATATAGCCTTAGATATGGCTAAAAATGGCCATTTTTGCACTTTCAGGTTAGAATATCTCAAAAACCTGACGTATAGGAAAAATTTGGATAACGGATTCAGTTTTAGGATAACAAAATCCTTCGGAGTCACATAATTTGAATATATCTCAAAAATTAGGATGAATAAATCAGTAAAGTACACTACATGTTCATCCTATTTTTTTAGAGGAAAATAAGCGACTTTTAGCTTAAAACGACCATCACGCAAATTGGGTAAATATTAAAGGCAACTTTGTCGATTTCTTAAAACATATTTTAATACCAATTGCTTCATTTATATTGCCCTTAACTGTTTATATTATAACATTTCAAAATGAATCTTAGCAATGAACATTTTACTTATTCTTTTTACCAAAAAAATTAGCTACCCTTTTATAAAATCGCACTACCTTATTAGTATTAAAGTATGAGCGCCCAGTAATGAGTAAAGGTATAATTCCTCTATCGCCAAATAAATACGTCAAACGAATCTTCAGATTGCTGATTGTAGATAGAAACAAATTTAGGGTTTGAACTTTTTTAGCCCATATTTTATCTGTTAAATAATATTAGCTAAGTCTTGCCGCTAATCAAGGTGGCCATTTAGAACAAAGAAACAAATTCCCAGTTATTTCCCGGTTCGCAAAAATTTTGCATAGTCAATGAAATTGAAAAAATCGAACTCTTCAAGCTAAAAATTTCATCACTTGAAGTAAGAAAAACCGAATTGCAAATTGAAGAACCCAAAAGTGGAACTCTGCGCTATCATTTTCAATGCTTTATATTGAAGAACATTTTTGAAGTTAAATATTGAAAATTTTTAAACTTAATGATATTTTAATTGAAAAGGTTAACAACTGAACTTATTTCTAAACATTTATAAAATTCCCAGTCAAAAAATAAATTCTCGGTTATAGCCCGGTCCAGCGGCCACCCTGTGTTAATATTCAGATATAAGTTTACCAAAATTTTTAAATAAATATATATTAATGTGAAAGTAACTTCGAAACCTCTAAGCCTAAGGCAAGCATTCGTATTTTCTTCTGTCATTTGACAGTAGAAATTGTGAACCCTCTTCAAAGTTTCTTGGTGATTTTTTTTTCTTGGTGATATTGTCAAAATATTATTCTAGAATCCCAACTTTCGTTTTCCAAAGTTATTTATCGTTCTACAATAAACCTCTCAGTTCCAGAGGATTATAGTGATAGTATAATCAGATAAACGTCTTTGTTCACATCACGTAAATGCACTGTAAATTCGAAAGTGCACTCCGCTCATTAGCAGGTAGGCGGAAGTCACTTGTGAGATTTAAGGAAGATTAACAGGTGCGTCCTTGAAGACTGGACCCTAGCATCCTAGCTGCCTAGCATAGCATAGGGCCGAGGCCTAGGATCCAGGCTCTAGGGAAAACTAAGTGCACAGGGGTTGGGACAAGGGAAGCAAGATTTGTTCAAGGATAAAGTTTTTAGAAAGTGACAGTTTCTCGCTGTAACAACATAGTTTCCGCCCACAAAAGTTTCTTTCATAGATGCAATAAATCGGGATGGCTTTCCCCAAAATGGGCGTTTGCAACTGGAAAACACTTTAACTCTCGGTGCAGAGTGTATTACTATACAATATAGATTATAGACTATAGAGAAGCAGAACATCTTCACCCTCCTGAGTTCAGACCATACACAAAGTGAACCAGGAGGGCGATAATACCGACCCTTATAATCTCAGAGCTATTACTTTGACTTCTTTTCTGCAAAGACCCCGCAGTGTAATCAGATTCGAAACTTGCTTTTCGACCTTGCTCCTAATGCTTGCATCTAGAGAGAGAGAAAATGAGAGAAGGCGGAAAATCTGAGTAAAAAGGTTGGGCACCCGGAATGAAATTTCAACTTAGTTTTGGAAAGATAAACTACCGAAAGGTAGTTTATTTGAAGTGGCGCTTTGACATACATTGTACTTTTTTTATGTCTATTTTTAAATTTTATTGGCAGTTTCCTTTTTGGAAATCTAGGAGCTTCTTTCAGTTAAAAAAAATTACCCTCAATTTTCCGTGAAATTTACGACTTTCTTCAATACAACTGTTCACGCCTCAATTCAGCACTGCTGTATCTTGAAAGCAAATTTTTGTTTTGTTTTCTAAAATGAAAATTGGACGACCACCGTCATAGGTTGAAAAACCCAGTGCCGCGAACGAAAAAAAAAACATCCCCTATATTTTGATGAAATTTTTGTGTTTTTCTTAAATTGAAAATTGGACTTTTAATCCACATCCAGCTAAGAAAAAAATACTTCATCATCATCCAGTTGATTAAATTTAAGACTTCATTCTGAAGCTAAGATAATTAGGTTTTAAACTCTTCAACTTAGAACAATTTTGTTTGAATCCATGACATTTTTCTAAATTTAAGACAAAACAGTTCCAAAATTCACTTTCAAAACACTTTTTGTAACCACAGAAATTTTAAACAGCATATAAACCTTACAATATAACATAGAATTGTGTGTGCCATTAATTTTGACTCAAAAATCAAGAAAGTATATTTCATATATGTCAAAAAATTCTTTAGAACATATAGGTGAGATAATTTTACAATCAGTAAAAATAAAAAGTCATGTCAATAAAATTCGACTAGTCCAGTAGTAAGTTTGTTATTTCCATATTTTTTTAAAGCTATTCACCTGTTTCATTTCTAAATATTCGCCCAGAGTTAAGAGATTTCAGTTGAGAATTTTAGAGCAAAAGCATTTTCGAAGACGATTACGGTGATAAAAAGGACCAGTAAATATAAGGAGAAAGAGGAGAAGGGTGTGAGGAGAAGGGTAGTTGGTGAAGTGAGAAGACAGGGGAGGGAAGCGTCTGGTACTCTCTGGTAGCGAGTAGTCTCCATGCCATGAAGGGACTCTCAGAGAGGAAGGAATGTTGATGTTGTGTCGGGAGGCGGTTGCACCGAGGTAAGTGGGATGAGGGAGGCAGCCACGAGGGGGAGGGGACAGGGGCTTGAGAAAGGGGAGGAGGGCAAAGTCAATGCACCGCAGGGGAATGCAATGCTGCACCACGCCGAGCAAAACAGTTCCTACGTTGGAGTGCATTCTACCGTACTGTATGACTGTAGTGTGCAAATTTCGACATACGCTCACACAATTAAAAATGTTAATGATCAAACAAAAAAGTATTTTCATCTTAGATCAAGTTATTCAAAGTGAGATGTTCAAAACTTTATACCTTGTTTAATTGATTAATGAGAAAAGTATGTATCTGCTAAGCCGCCACGTGGTCAGCATCCATGTAACGCGGAGAAAGACGCCAGGCTTTTGAGATACAAAATACTTTGATGAAAAAAATGCAATCAAAGTTGTATTATTGTTTCTTTTTAATTTATACAACTAGTTTACATATCATTATTATTTTAAATTTTCTAAACGCAATAAAATCACACAAAGTCAGTGTATGCGAAGAGTATGCAAAGAGTGTTTCATCGGAAAAAAATTCTCGCAGAAAATAAACTTACTGGAGGAAATGAATCGCGTGAGCGAAACTGCGTTGCAGACGGTTCACTATACAATATACGACGGCTACTATCGCTTCTTGGAAACTATAATGCACCGCAAGCCGAGTCGAGCTTTGCCTCGCTTCGCTTCATGGCACATATAGAGATGATTTCCGGAAATATGTTTCGAAGGGTGAACAAATCCTGACAAGAGAAAGAATACTTCAAACAAAAACTCGGTTATGTGAAATAAAGAAATATATTAGAAGGAAGAAAAATGTAAACAAAAGATATGATTTTTCAATTTCAACCTTTCCATGTATGGTTAGGCAAAATGAGTGCCCCGTGTGTAATAAGTGTAATAAGAAGAGCACTGAAAGAGTTCAACCCAATTTGAAGACATGGTATTTTCTGCACCCTATAAGTAGGCAACCAGAAGCCCTTATCGATCTGTCCCTAACGGGCCGAACCTGTATACAGTAAGCTTTCATGATGGCAGAAGGCAATGCAATTTTTGCTCGTTTCGCTTCTGTTCGAAACCAATCGAATATCGATTATAAGTTCAAGCCTAGTACACTTCTAAAAGGAATAACGCATTCAGGAATTCTTTATATTTTCCCCCGTTTTTGGATTCTATCCTATTAATATTAGCAATGTATCCTTGTTTCGAATCTCAACCAATTGAAACTGAACTAGAACACACTCATCAGGGAATTTCCCAGAAAATGTTAGTTTACAATAACTCCCACGAATCGAATGACTAAACGTGAATGCCCACCCTCGAAGTAAAAATACGTTTTGTGAATAAAGAAGTCTGAAAATGAAGGTAAAAAATAAAAATCTGCCCGCTTCGCGGGCACATTCTCATCGCGCGCTTCGCTCGCAAGTTTGAGCGCGCCTAGGGCGCGCAACTGTTGGATCTCGCGCTTCGCGCTCGATCATATATTTATCTCGCGCTTCGCGCTCGATTATGTATTCACCTCGCGCTACGCGCTCGGGCGTATCTACATCGCGCTTTACGCTCGGTTGCTCTAGATTTTTCAACTTCGTGTTCGACTTCGATGAAAAGAAAAAGTTTGTTTGCAAATATTATAAAATTATCAAAACCTCTACATATTAAGTGATTGTTAAATTTGTTTTTATTTTAGACTGAAAAGGAACTTCATTTACTCAAGGTTCTATCGACCTTAAGGAACACATTCTCATCCAGACACTCGCGCTTCGCGCTCGATATATGATTTGAAAATCATTTGAACTTTGCGTTCCACGCTCGGTTCTGTGCATTTGATTTTTCTATTTTCAATGCTGTTTTTTACGAACAAAACAAAAACTACGCGTCATATCAAAAAGTGAATGATGAGAAATTTGTAGATCTGTTTTGGGTGCACAATTTTGGTGGAATGATCTTTTCTCGTATCTTGCATAGTTTCACAGCAAAATGGAATTTTTGATTATTTTTTTGTGCGATCAAAATTTGAATTTTTTATTTTTCAAAAAATTCAAAAAGTTGTTATGAAAATATTATAGGGCGTTCAAAAAGCAACGTTTTTCTCCTCTTGACTTTTTTTCATATCGTGCGTTTTTCGGCTTAAAATGTACATTTTCGTTTGTTTTTTGGAATTTTGAAAATGCTATAACTCCAGTAATTTTTGTTTTATCACGAAAAGTCATTAGAATATTTTGTTCGTCATTTTGCGTACTACTAATAACCATACATAGAATTTTCAAATCTTCAAAAAAAGTGGTCTCAAAAATTTTCAAAATGTGCTCACTTTTTGAATTTTCATCCAAAATAGCTGGTTAACGAACTCGTTCTCTATTTTTCGGCCATAAAAAAGTGTGCCAAAGCTCAATCAAATCTGATCATTTTTTCGAAAGTTATCGTGGCTACAGACAGACAGACAGACAGACAGACAGACAGACAGACAGACAGACAGACAGACTACAGACAGACAGACACCTTGGTAAAAACCGTTTTTTCTGGCTCAGGGGGTCTCAAAACGTGGAGATTTGATGAAAACCGACTATGTCAAATTTTACATAAAACCAATACCTTCTCATTAGAATGAGAATGTAAAAAATATGAAAAAGAAAGAAAAACTGAAGTTGTCACTACCTCTTGGCAACACTAGTATGAACGTCGACCACGCGGGCGGCGGCGTGTGGTCGTCGTTTGCAGTTCGTGAGTTGAGTGCACGGTTCATGCGTGAGATTCACCCATATGCATTCATGTACACACTCAGAAGTGGTAGTAGAGGCGCGCGAAGCGCGCAATATCCTCCAAGTTTCGCAGGCGAAAGCCTTCTCTCTCGGCTCGGTGAGTACTTGGTGCATGTGTGAGTTCTCTTGTATGAGCGAAAGGCCGCGTGGTGTGGAGCAGCGTGAGTAGCGTGTGTACGCGCGAGCTGCGCCGAGCATGCGCCCTACCCTCGAACGCGACACTGAATGAAGCCCCCACCATAACACCGCCACCGGCTCCAGACACACGGCGGCCAAAGTTACACGATGCGAACAAGGGCCGCAGATACGAATCTCTCCACCGTGGAAAAAAATCAACATTGCGCACTACTAATTTCTTTTCTACATCACAAAAGTTTTTGAGCCCTTTATCGTCTGATTATCAGAGCTTTTTTTAACCCTCCGTTTGGCACATGCGTCCAGCCAGACCTTTTGCGATTTAAAATATTTTTTTAGTATACTTCTGATTGAGCTAGTGACTTGAAACTCCCTGACTTTTCCTAAAATTTCATTAGCTATAATTTTTTTTAAATTGAAAGGATACATGCCATACAAGGATATATACAAAGATATTTATTTGAATATACTTCGGTTTGGCACATATGGCCTGGCCAAACCCATTTTGAATATTTTACTGCGTTTTTTTAGTTTCTCTTGGTAATTTTTCATTCAAACTGCCTTTTATATTCTCTTAGCATCTTGCATACACATATTTGAACGTTATAAAGTAAACTTAGTTACCCTTACTTCTCCTGCTTCTATTGCCATCACATCACTTACTTCCCATACCCTCACTTTCACTAATTCCCTTTTCACACTGCCCAGCCCCTCATGAACCCTACTATTCACCCCTCCCAACCCTTACGTTTCCCTCATCTACTTTCCCTCTTCTTAACCCCCCTACATTTATTCCCCATGCACTTTCTCAACCCCTTCACTTCTCTTACTTTTTCCTCCTCTACATCACCCTTTCTTTACTTCTAGCTCATCTACTTTCCCTATCCTCAATTCCTCTACTTTCATTCGCTTCTCTTACTTCTCCCTCCTCTGCATCCCAAACCCTCACATTGTTCACATCCCTTACTTCTCCTACTTTCTACTCCCTCACTTTTCTTACTTCTCCCCTCACATCCCTTATTTCTCCATCCTCTACTTTCCCTAATTCCACTCACATACTTATCCTATTTCTCTTCTCTTCCCTTCCCTTACTTCTCACTCATCCATATAAATTTTATTTATAAGAATAATATAGATCATAATAATGCGTAAAAGTGAATGAAAAAAACAAATTTTCTTCACCTGTGAAATTTGTTTTTCTACAATAAATTTTTTTTATTTTTACCTCAACAGGTAATTAAACATATGCGAAAGCCGCTAGGAATAAGAAAACACCAAAAATATATACCCGCATGCTATATAAAGGCACTTCAATACACCTCCAAAAACTCAGTATTTCCATACATTTGTGTGGAAATGTACAGGGGTCTGGCCAGACCACATATGCCAAAACCGAAGTTTCTCGGAACATGTGCCAAACGAAGGGTTAATTCAAGAAACTTCTTCCTAGACTATTTTAAGTATTTTCTCCTCAGTTATCATTCCCAATTATCAAAAAAAAGATTTAATTAATTTTTGTGAATGCGTACCACCTTTAGGCAAGGACACCTGTACAAAGATAGAATACATTCATACAAGATAGGTGGCTGTTGGCTGGGTTTGGGTCGGTGGGTGACACATTTTGCGTAGTGGCAACGCTCGGCTGGGAGAAAGAGAGAGAATGTACTGAGGACATTGTTGATATTGATTTGGGAAACGAAAAGCACCCCTTGGACAACTAAACCACCCTTCCCCGAGAGAGTGAGGCCGGTTCTCTCTTCTCTCTGCCGTTCCTTTGGCGCACCCCATCGCATCGTCCACGGGGAGAGAATGTTGCAACCTTTGGGTGGGTCAGGGCCAGTAAAACGGAGGGAGAGTTCGTCAAACCGGAGGTCCCTGCACCCTACAATTCGCTTTCTCACTTCGCGCACTCTCCTTCTCTCTCGTTGCACTAACCAACGACGGGAGATCGAATTCCGCTTGACGATGTATGCAGCAAGATGCGGGATGTCATGTGACCGCTAACAAGAATAACCGTCATTTAACCGAAAAAGAGCAGTATTTATAAAAAAAAGTCAACTAAGAGATGATTATGAATTTTTTGGTAAGAAATATTTTTTATGTTATTTATAAAAAATTAAACAATTATTCAATTACGAGGAAAAGTTGACAGAAAGGCATTTGCTGATATTTGCCAACAGTTGTCTTTTTGTACTTAAATTGATAAACAGATTTTAAACCGCAAGCATTCACAAGTACCCCCCCCCCCTTCAAATGCTTACGTAATATTTGAAGGACCCCTTATGGCGCTTACATAATACTTGAAAGACCCCAATAATTTTAAGAAAGATAAATTATTGTAAAACAAAAGATAATCTTATAAATCTTTAATTAAGGAAATGTTCTAGAGTTGCATCTAGGATGTGTCAAATGTAAAAAGAACTTTTCTCTGAATGCTTAAAATTACAACTTAAGCTAAAAGCGCATATTTAAAAAAAAAGTCAAAAACTAATCCTGCAGACAGTAGAACTACTTAAATGTGAAAGAGTGGAGTGAACGAACATGTGAGGGCGTGGACGGAGTGTGGCGCGAAAGGGTCATGGAAGACTTGGATGATGCTGTAGAGAAGGGAGGTGGAGTAGACAAGGAAAAAAGGAAGTATGAGAGTAGGACTGCAAGAGGAAGAGGGTAGGGCGGGAGTAGGTCCGAGGGAAGTAAACAAGCGGAGGAGCGAGGGGAAGGGATGAGCACCGGCCAGTGCAGTGCATTTGGTGCATTCCTACGGTCTGCGCCACTCAAGACAGTGGGATAAAGGAGAGGCAACGATATATCGGGAGGCTGTGTGCGTGCGTGCGAAAAGGGGAAGGAGAGAGAGAAACGTTCTCCGCAACGCGGCACGCTAGGACCGACGGGCGCAAACCACATTCCCGGCCGTGACCTTCGCTAGGACATCGCCACTGCCCCATCCTCCTTTAACATTGCCCCTCACCCAGCGACAGACGCATCCCCCTTCCCTTCACCCCTCCAACACTGGACTCGCCATCGACCCACTCGATCCGTAATGCGGCCCGCACACAGCATCGCGGAGCATACCATATCCTTCTTTATCTCTCCTTCTCCTTTGATTTATCTCCACCTCCTCCACAGCCCCTTCCAATCCTATCTGGTTTCCCTTTTCTCGGCTCCTAACCATCTCTCCTTCACACTTTAACTCGCGACGTTCGCGAGCGTATCAACTTGCGAGGTCCAGTTATTTCCCAGGCTTGACCATTTTCAAATTTTAGTTTCCATCCTGCTCAAGAAAGTAGTAAAATCAACCAGGTATGACTTATCGATATCTCGATTATTGGGCTAGAAAACAGTATGGGGCCGTACATAAATTACGTTAATAAGTTTTTTTCTGACAATTTTAACCACATTTACGAATTTTTATCATGGTCCGTACGTTTCGAAAAACCTCCGTAACAAAAATACTTCACGTAATTTACGTAAAAGTCCTATTTGTAGAAAGATTTCGATTTGTGACAGACCAATGTAGGCACTGTAACAAATACTTTAATAATATCCTATTTAAAAATAGAGCACATTGCCATCTATTAATATCTCAAAGCATAAGTTTCCCTTGAATTTTAACCTCAAATCTGACCCGCAAATAAGAAGTTGCCATAAAAATAAGATAAAAATTATTTGCTTACGTGATATGAATACGTAATAAACAAGTAGATCAACTCAAGAATCAAGTATATTGTCACAAGCATAATCCAGCAACATTTAAATTTGCTCCGAGATGCTAAGCACATACCAAACTCGTACAACTATGCAAACTTAATATTCCACTAAATATAACAAAATCTAGCAAGATTTAAAGGCTGAAAAACTTATCCATGGATTTCGTACCCTCGTAGTCATAACACTCTTTGCACAAATAAATTCTCTAAAAGAAAAAAGCATCTAGTACTTAAAAGTCATGTTAACGCAACGGACACTTAGCCGCTCCAATTAGCATCTTCCCTCCATCTCCCATTTCTTAGTAACTCTACTACATAGTCTAGTCGATCTCCCATCTTCGACTACTTCTTTTCATCTTTACAGCAACATTCCGGCTCATACTTTAGAATTTAATAATTTACAACATTACTCATTATTAAAACTTTCAGAGAAATCAAAATTGTACGACTATACAATAAGTTTCGGATATGTTTAATATACTTTTTGTCACAATTTCAAGATGACATATAATTTATCTCTTGACACACTAAAACAAACATATCAAGTTTTACTGCAAATATTATCCTATTATTTCTATTGTTATCTCTGTGGAGTTGTGGAATGCGGAAAGATCTTACATCACACTTTCCCGTATACACGTCAATCTCATTAAGCGTCTTTAACACACAAAGCTTCGACTCTTATCACACCTATTTGTTAATCACTCCTGTTGTTAAATTAACAAAATAAGTAATTAACGAAACAAGTATATTCAACATGAAGCTATTTCAAAATTTTTAGAAATTCTATTTGATCTATGTAGAAATCTCCTAGCTAAGTGACCTAAATAAGAACATTTGCAACTAATTTTTAATACGTGCAATTTTTCTCTAAAATTGAAACCCATTCAAATAAATTACTTAACCAAATAAATGCCTTAATCTCCCACCTATTGAAATACAAAGGAATGAAGGTCGGTATAACTGAAGAAAGGAAAAGAAAGCTTTCTTTCATCTCGATTAAAAATTAGAAAACGAGATTCGTCATTTCAGCCCCTTTTTGTCTTTCTCTTTAAGGATTACGGCATCCAAATAATTTGGGATATACTCTCGTGTGAGATACATGAATGAGAGAAGTGGGTATGGCGTGCCGTTGTTTACTGTCTGGCAAGAACGAGAAGTAACCGCATGTACGATCACAGAGTAGTGAGGGGGGGGGGGGGGGCATAGAAAGACTAAGAATACAGAGATAGAAAGAAAAGGATAAGAGAAAGACAGAGGAGCCTACATAACAGAGTGGTAGGGAGAATGCCAGGACGAGGACGAGGATCGGGCCCAGGATTCGAAGAAAGAAGAGTCAATGACCCAATGAGAAGAACCATGGAGGGTAGGGAACGCTCGAATCTCGAACCTCAGCTCTTTTCGCAACATCGCTATGTCCATCTGACAAGCGTGAAAAGACAAATTGGGTGCAAAACGGACAATTTTCAGAATAAGAATAATTGAATTCAAGAATGAGTCCAAGTCCTTAAGCCACGAAAGTACATATCCATTAAATTGGATTGCTAGATTGGAATTGAGTTAGGCACTTTGAAGACAAGACGTTTTAATTTTAGAAATATGTACATTGATGTTGTATTGGTTATACACAATGCACATAATTAATAATTATGGTTTATTTACCGTGGGAACAAAAACTTTTTCAGTGGAGAGATAACTTGACATGACGTCACACAGCGTCGTTTTTCGTGTTACGACCACGCAACCGTTAAGTGACCGATTGGCATGCGAAAACTCGGCACCTGTGACTCGCGTTCACCACGTTCCAAGATTGTCCAGACCGGTCAAGTGCTTTTTTGTAGACACTAACTTCTTTTTCTTCCTAGGTATCCCAAATATTACTCTTATTTCATTCTGAAAACCTTTTGCGATTTTGCCAATGAATAATATTGTCTCAACAATATAAACTATTGAAATTCGAAAATACAGTATAAAAATTGAACCGCCACATTATAGAACAAGGTATAATGCTATATAATTTCTTGGTCTGAGCGGAAATGGGCCCCGACAAATTCCGAAAAATTAACGTTCAACAGAAATTAAAAATGCGGTGAGAAGTCATGGCGCTCGGGCCAAAAATTCTATATTTCGTTTCACGATACGGCAGTTCAATTATTGCCAAACGTTGCAACCATCTACTTTTTACTCTCTTCACCCATTCAGAACGATATAATGTTAGTAACTTTCAGTAATTTTCAATCCCAACTGTTAAATCTAAATAACGTAATTCCCTCTGTACAGCTGTACAAGTGTACAGCTGTACAAGTGTACACACTTCTACAAGGCAAAAGACACATAAGTACATAAGGTTCTTTTTCATTTTTATTCTGATGAAATGCCTTGTGTATCTTTTTCTCTTGCATTTTTCATCATTTCCGACTTTCCTTATTTTTAAACAGTCGATTTTGCAAGAAATATTAATAATTATTCACTTTTATTGACAGTCAGATGCAGCTTACTCTTCCGAATCCAATGATTCCGAAAACAAATTATTATAAAAATAGCACTCTTGTATCTTTTTAGCTTGGGCGGCAGTGTCCTAGTACAGTAAGCCTTGAGACCCAGTCGGCGAAGAAATTCCGAATATCACGGGACCGTCGTGCACGTGAGATTCGGTCGCGAAGAATTGAGATAAAGATTGAAGAGGGGTGGGGTCGGTTCGGGCGACCGAATAAGAAGCCGACTCAAGTCGGGAATCGAACGAAGACAGTAAAGTGGGAGGAGTGCGAGAAAGTACAGAGAAGAAGAGGACGGAGAGGGTCAGTAGCTCTGCGTTCTCATGCATTCCGCTCGTCATGGCGGCCGGCGACTCAGATGTTTCTTTCGTCCTTTTCTATGTTAAGGCATCGCGGCCCCGCCGGTCCTTCCTCCTCTCCTGTCTTCGTGTACCCCCCGCGCTGAAGGGGGACGCATGGTGATCTGGGGGGAAACCAACGGGAGAGGGCGAAGAAACAGGAAGGAGGAAGAGAGTGGGGTAAAGGACGAGGGAGAGAGGGAGCGCCCACTGTACTAAATGCTTCGGCCGAGGCGCCCGCTCTCACGCTACCCTGGCTTCCCTTTACCCTTGGGCCCGCTTCCCATCGACGTAAACAAGCTTCAATATGCGCATGCCCTCTACTGTGAGTCAAGTTCGGTTTTAGGTTTATCACGTGCTCGATGTTTACTTACAAAATGTTTTTTGTAAGTTGTTAAAAAACGAAGAATTATCTCGACAATTACCTTCAGATATTAATTATTAAGATACCTTCTCAACCACATGAAGTTAGTTGATAGACCTTGTTGAAAGATCTATTTATGAAAATGAAAAACAAAATATTCATACAAACCCAGAACTTCTCGAATCAAGTGCTTTACCGCTGAGGTGACCGTTCTAAATCTACACTTAATTACCACGATTTTTGCGCCTTTGGGATCAAAATGACGTTCCTATTATAATAATCCTCAGTGAAAATAATACTTAAAATAAATGATACAAAAATAGAGTATTCTGAAGTGAGGAAAGCAAGAATTTTTTTGCTAAAAATATATATTACTAACGTGGGAATATTTTTCCGAAAGCGTCCACTTAAAACATATATGTGGCGGTAACTCATTAAGCGCTAAGACTTTACGAGCGTTGGTGAAATTTCACTTACTAGAAAAACGAAGGTGTCTATTATCTTTGGCTATTAAGGCATCCATGTTATAAATAGCAAAGGATATGAACTGACAGTGTTGCAATGAGGTCAGCATTGCATACAGGTACCCAATAGACAGATCATACGTCGAATGGGGTGAAGGATTTCTGACGGAGATATGTAAGACGAAAGAAGAGAACCTATATCTTTAACGATGTTCGAAAGACGATGGTTATTTTCTCCACCTATCAATCATAAAAGTTGTTGTCTATACTTCACGATATTTCACTTGTAGACGCGTGAAATTGAGTTTAAAATTGTACCCAGATTTCTGATTCCAACAACAGTACAGTAAACTTAACTGAAACTTGGATCAATCTAAATGTTGCATTCAGTGAAAAAGTATTATAAGGGGATCAGCACTACAGGATTCAGCCTCGAAATCTTCCCACATGCAGAAGCACAGTTCGAGGATTACGAGGAAGGGTAAGGGTTCGCTGACGCGCGACCAACAACAATAACAAGAGAGGGCACAAATGCTCTGGTGTCCCTTGTTTGTACATGCGCGGGAGCGATGAACTTGAATTCAACACTGAACGAATATTTCTCGTTTCAAGGCCATCTGTTCGCAATTCCTTCAATCAGAACCTAATTTTTCTATTGAGCCCCTGAAAATGCTTCTGATTTTCTACTAAAACCAAATAAAGATATGGAAAACAGTTATTTTCCTTTCGAGGACTTTGAAGTCGTCTGAGAAGGGATACACGTAGAAGCCACCCTGGGGATGTTGGAATGAAAATAAAATGCGAGCGAAACAAGTATCGCAATTATATATCAAAGACGCGTCGCAACGAGATGTTCGACTCAAATTTTAAGTGAATATAGCAGCAGCAGCAACACTCGTTGGGAGAGCTGGAGCGATGCGTCATAGTGGGCGAGGGAAAAATTTCGCGCTCGAGAGAGTTTGTGCGATCCTTAGGTTTGATCGCACACGTCGTGGAACGGCAGAACGCCGGTCGGCGAAGAAACAAGAGCTTGGCTCACAAGTCTCAAGACGGCATTCCACGGGTTCCTGTCCTTAACTCAGCCTCCTACGGTTCGTGTTCTCAGCTCACCGGCAATCGGCCCACCAAACCGCACCCCCACCCCCTCATTGGCTAACGGATTGGCGCGAAACTAGCCGGTATTTTAAATAATATCGCGAGCAATGCGAAATTTTAACGAACCCGATCGAAATTATTTTTAGAAGGCATATAATGATTTATAGGAGATTTAATGTTATTCCTAGTCTTCTCCACCTTTCAGAATTGAAGGGTGACGTTCCAAAAGGGCATATAAGCTTCGGTGGGCCGTTTTTGAATTTCTATCCCGCAACTTGGACAAGATTTTCGATTTTCAAAATTTTAGACTTCGACCCATTGTAACTGCCATACGGGGAGGGGAGTGGGGGCACTGTACTTTGTATAACTTATCCCTTTTTCTACCTGCTCCCTATTACCTGACAATCGGAGTTTACATCCGCTCAATTACTTTAACAACCTTATTTAAAGTCATCACTTTCACATTATTTGCAGGAAAAAAATCTGAAGTCTGCAATGCAAAAAGCATTTCAGTTACCATATAGTGAAAAATTGCGCTCGTTAATTTACAACCCACTTTGTAAAATTACCACTTTGGAAAAGGATGCTATTGTTATTTTTAATGAAAGAAATTCTTACATTCTCGTTCTGAATGACTTTTCATTTTTGGTATAGCTCTAGAATTTGTTTACTACATTGCAAAAAAATCTTTTGTGATATTTACAATTAGATTGTAATGTCACGAGCAGTGTATTTTCAATTACAATGTATAACCTGGTAAATTTCACCAATGTTGCTCAGAAATTCACGAACTAGTCCAATTTCACCCCATGGAATAGTATGAAATAACTGTCCGATGTAAAATTACTATGTGTGACGATGGAAATTATTCGATCAGTGTGGCACGTAGTCAATTTACGTAAGAGAATAAATTTAAATGAGCTTATAAAGTAACACTTTTTTTCGTAAAGTTGCAGTATTTAGCATAATTTCACAAACGGGTAGTACTGTTACGTCTTGGCACCCTGAGAAATTACAAACAGGACATAAACCGACAATCCGTTGACAGAGCCTCTAATATTGCTTTAATAGTGATGAGTTCTATGTGAATAAAAAAATATGCCTTTTTTATTCAAAACGATATCTAAGAAAAGTAATATGCGCTTTATGTATCCTGCTAGGGTGTTTAAAAATTTATAACCTCACGAACGTAACCTCAAAATTGAAATGTGGTCCTGGCAATTGACGTCCTGCATTTTTTTTTACAAAAGTGTGTAAACTTACATCGTCGCACGCAGATCGAATAATTTCCATCGTGGCACGATGTAAAATTACACCAACCTATTTTACAGTGTAGCTAAATTCTTGGTTAGATTGCAGAATAGGGGCGTCACCTATGTTTTAACAAGGAACATTTTTTTGCAAAAAAATATTCTAATCTTTAATGAACGATAAATGAACAGATTTGATGAGGAAAAAGTTTAAAATTATTGGTACTCTTCTTTTTTGTCGGCATAAAAACATATCTAAATACATTTTGATTTATTAAACAACTATTCCAGTTTAATTATTTACAGACAGTGTTTCTGACCGTAGGGATGTTTAAAAGCACCTAAACGCTGAGTTAAATATGATCATTACGATATCGTGACACACCCATATTTGAGACATCGTAGTAACTAAAGTAACAATAATTTAAAACTTTTTCCTCGTCAAATCGCTTCACTTATCGTTCAATTAAAGATTCTAATAGTTTGTTGACGGAAAAAAAATTTCCACCCAAACATTCGAACAAATATTTGTAGAGAATGTTCAGCAGTGTTTTAGGAATAGGATTTACAAGTTTTTAATCCCGGAAAAGAGTTCAATGCTTTTATATATAATTATGTTACTCACACCTACAGCTATATAAAAAAATGCCAGCGACCTTCTAAAACAAAGAGTAGCTATAGACTACCCTGGAGGCCAGGGTATAATCATCGTAACGAGATAAAGCACTCTTTCTATTTCTAAACTTTTATTAGCAACTAATAATATCTATCCACGTGTTCGGACTTATTGTCCCCTTTGAACAGTTTTAACCCTTGAAAACTTGGAAAAAGAAAAATGCGAAATCTATTTGGATGTTAATAAAGTGATAAAACATGAATATTACACATCTTTGACAGCAGCTTGGAGGTCGTGTGCCACAATACCGTGAAGAAGACTAAAGTTCAAGGCGAGAAAAATAAACAAGTACATGATCGAACGAACGTGGATTGCCTGCATTCTCTCTTAACAACTGTATGCACTGTTCCCATCCACTGAAACGTATTTATACACATGAGCGTACTTGCGCATTGTATCTACATATATAAAATATAACATTTCTAACTCCATGGATTACAACAAGTGTAAAAATCGAATGATGCAAGGCGATTTGCACGCGTAAGTTTCCATGGCATGTAAGGGGATTGGCTCAGGATATAATTATCATAACGCATTCCTCACTGTATCGAATTCCTCCTCGTCATCTCAGTAAGTTTCGTAAACCTTGGTTAAACGATGATAACCTTGGGAACTAAAGTCTTTTTGGAAATGTGTACACTGTGCATACTAGGACCGAGAGCCGGAAAATATTACTAAATAAAAAAAATAAAAAATTTGCTCGAATTGTTCAGCCAGATTAAGTTCGAATTGATAAAAAAATTGCATATCGGTAATCGATAAATTACTTTTTTCCATACTTTCACAAATAACTTGACTAAAGTAGAGCGTAGCAACTACTTAAATGGGGTAAATTTCTGATTCACGGAAATTCCGACACACCTTTTCATAGAAAACTGCAAAACAAGCTAAGAAAGTTACGATTTTTAATTCAATAATCTTTCAACATTATCAAATAAATACCCACTTCGTTTCAAACATTCTTACTCCGCAAAACTGTTCAAATCTAATATCCTGACTGAGGTTAAGACGTCAAATGGGTTTGCAAAATCATTTTATATAAGAAAACAAAATATCTATATAATTTCGGCTTTCAAGGTGAAAGCGTTTATCAGCAGCAAATTCTAGCCCGATAAATTGTGTACACATTAGTCCGGTTATAGTAGATAAAATTCTGAACAAACAAGAAAAGTCGTTGGAATTCCATAATCTTCAATTATTCTAATAATTTGTTTTAAGAAGTCAGGAGTTTAGAAGTCACATCACAAGTAGATTATATGAAATAAAAAAGGCAGAAATTCGGAAACATTTTACAAGGGCTACTGAGGAATTTGACGATAATGAGAGCCACTGTCCACAGAAGGAGCGCGCTCTCGCGACATGGCGAGAAATATGAATGTGGCTCCAAAAATTCATTCATAATAATTGAAGGAATGGGCGGGCGCGGCAAGTTTCGGGCGATAACGATAACAAAAAGGCGGTCAGTCGAACTTTGAGACCTCGGGAGTGTGTTCGGCCGTTCAGCGAACTCTTTGTAGCGGGAGGGAGGGAGGGGAGCCTATCTGAATATTTGAACATTGTATCAAGAAATCCGCGAAATAATCCTGCAGATACATACATTTCGTGATTGGCGTATCCATTATCGAAGGGCATCCGGGACGGTTAGCACTGTTAGAATTTTTCACTGTCTGCGCGTTTGATCGTTTCGAAAGGAAGGCAAGGAAGCAGGCGAGTCGAGGCAGCGAACTTGTAACGCACCGTAGGATAGGAGAACTCGGGACTGTAGTATTAGTATGGGAACACACACGCCCGGACACTTCCTGTGGCGGGCCGGAAGTCTCTATAGTACTATGGCGCACCGTGGTGTAGCGTGACCACGCTACAAGGGCCATTACATTATGGAACGTCTTTTTCTTTGCACAATATTTCTCGTAAATTTCATTTAGCGGACACAATGAATCTCATTCAGAGGAACACATTTTTCGTGAGAGTCACAGAAGCACATGGTCGCGATTAGTAATCCGGTGAACAGTGTCGTCACGCCGTTCGGCCTTTGCGTCATGGAAAGAATCACTCTGGAATTCCCGAGGCGACTTATTTTTTTCTCTATGCCTCAACCGGCCGTTCACCACTGATCCACACTTCCGGTACTCTCGCGGACTCGCGAAGTAGAGACACGCGCGCATTCGAGGAAGTTGCCTTGCGCGCGTCGTTTCCGGTCGACGAAACATGTGCTTGCGGACGTTGCTTGTTTGCACTGTTTTATTCCGATTTTTCGCGAAAGGGCTAACTTGCCCAACAAGATCGGCCATTGTGGGACGGTACGCGTTTTCGAAAGCTTCACGCACTAATATATTGACACAAAAAAAACTGAACGATCCACACCGACTGACGGCTCGGAGAGCACTGAGGCACAGTGTTCACAGACTGTGGGAGCTGGCGGCCCCCACCACGACTCCCGTGTGGGAGCACACACGTAAACGTCGCGTGTCGGTGTGTCCCCACTCCGTCACTTGATTACACGCTCCCCGGCAACGAAAATTTGTCGGTTCGGATGATTTCACTGTCTCCTTCGTGCTCTTTCGTTTGATTTCGGTGGCAGCTTCGGGTCAGCCACGAAGATGGGTTCGGCGTTGAAGCCGAGGATGCACGATTCTTAATTTGTAATTTCTCATTCTCGGCGACTCGGCTATTATCAAGATTTTTCAGCTTTTTCAGATTTGGAGAAATTGGAGGGTTTGGAGGTTAGAGTCGACTTTTGTTTAGAAACAAAGTTTGACAACCTCAAAAAAGCTAAAAAAGTTTTAAAAGATGATGATTATGTTTTTCAGGTATTATTATAGAATCTTTTCTAGTATAGGATCGTTATTTTATCGTTATTATTATCGTTATTGTTTAAAATAATTTATAAATTAGTATAAAATAATTATATAAAAATAAGTATATAAAAATTTATAAATAATTTTTATTTATAAATAAAAAATTATTTATAAATTATAATATAAAAAGATTCTTCACGAAATTTAAGTTTTTCACTCATGAGAGTGTAAAATGGCAATTTTATTATTTGTAATGATATTTTTCTTTTTTAATTCTAAAATTTCATTATTTTGCAGCTAATATATAAATCAATAATTATTTGTAATAGAAACTGGGTATTAAAGTATTACAGAAAAATCAATATAGGAATAAATAATATCAGTGTCGATCAGACTGGGGAAAACCCGGGAATTTTTTTTAACTAGGAAAAACGGTGATAAACCCGAGAATTTTATTTAGGAACGGGAATTTTTTTTATTTCATTGTAAAATCTACTTTTATCTACTTTATCTTCTTCTTATGCTTGAAAATTATAACTTCGTTTAATGTTTATTATACTTCAGTCTGTGATTGAGAATAAGATTGGCACGGTATATAAATAAAGAAATAATAAATCAAATGTAATTAATTCTTATAAATATCACCATTTTTATGTACTTTCATAGGAATGATCTGAAATAGATCTCAAATGAGGTTTGATTAAACTGTGTACAGGGAAAAATGCTTAATTTCAATGTTGTCAATAGGAAAACAAAGAAACAGTGTACATAATTTCTATTTTAAAATTTATGTGAGGGACAGAGGCAGGGTATATTAATTTCAATATTAAATAGGAGAATTACCTGAAATTAATTTTAAACCTGGAATGTAAAAAAATAATCTGAGTAAATCATTTATTATTTATAAATTTGTTATCCCATTACCACATACTTTAGTCTTCAAAACTGTTTTAAAAAATGAATTCACGTCTTCCCAATTTTCAGAGCTAAATAATTATTTTATTTTAAAAGGAATATTGTCTACAAAGCAAAAACTGTATTTTATTATTTTATAAATAAAAATTTTTAATTTTTTATTATTAGTAAAAAGAAAAAAAATTACTTCCAATTTTACTTTGTTTTACGTTCAATGGAATTTACTTTTAATATATGCGAAAGAATTGTATGTACGTAAAAAAAGGTCTCGGTGGATTTGTGTGGGGTCCTTGTTTGAATCTTAGAATTTGCTTCAATCTAATAACTCAGAAATTATGTAATTCGATCAATTTAAATGTAGGATATTTTAGAATTCGGGATTCTTATTTTTCGTGATTGTTTTCGGCAATTAAAAATATTTTCGTTATTTTAAATGAAGGAAATAAATTTAAAATTTTGTTTAAATATAAAAAATAAAATAAACAAAAATTGTGCCTATTTTTAAACGTTTAAGATTTAAGACTTTTTTTCGCAGAAATAATCTTTTGTCCACTAAATACAAGGTCATTTTCCCGTTTCGGTAGCTACATTTAAGTTACAAAATAAGATAATAGAATGATCTATAGGGAATATAGTATAAGTTACTACAGGTTTTGAAATTTGTAATATAAGGAATATATTTTATAAGAAAAATTGAGGTTAGATTGATAATGTATATCATTCTCAAGCCTCAAGTGGTTTTCAATTTTCAAATTTTGTATTTCATTCTTTAATTGATTTTAAATATTGTGAATTTAGAATGATAATAATTTATATATATTTTTAATTCAGTAAAATAATCATCATTTCTTTTAATGATATTTTCTTAAAGAAGCATGAAAACTATGAAACTATAATAGTCGATATTCATACTTTAAACCATTTTCAAAAGTTTTAAGACTTTTTTAAAAAAGATTTAAAACTTTTTTGCATTATAATACTTTCTTAAATTTTCATTGAATTAAATATTCAATATTTATAATATTTTATCAAGGAAAATAGAATGTATATGAAATTATGAAAATCACAGCTTTGTTATTTCTTATAAACACTTCATAAAACCTTTAATGACTTGTATATCTATACTTAATAAATAAATAAATAAATAATGATTCACAAGAGAGAAAGCCTTACAATATACATTAGGGTGGGTCGAAAATAGATACTTTTGGAATTCAAAATTGCTACAACGCGGAAAAGTAGCATATTGTGGTCCTAAAAAGGTATAATTAATTTGGAATCAATCGACATGCAGCTTGGTTATCCGCGCTCGAAAAAAAGGTTTCAAAAATTTCTTGTTTGCAGAGTTTTAGAATTTTATTGAGTTTCAATTTTTTTTCATATACCTGGAGGTCAAAAAAGTCTTCTCAATTTTTTTTGGATTTTAATCTATCATTTTCTGAGAGATAATTCCTATTTAATTTACCATTGTTTTCGGAATTTTTTTTACCACGTTTGCAAATAGAAGGAGAATTATTTGAGGTACATGAAAACTTTTCAGTGACAAAAATGAATTAGAAAAAAAAATCCCCAAGACCCAGGAATTGAAATTGTCAATACAGCGAATTTTTAAATTTTTGATTTTGGTATTTTGTGAACTTATCTTTATAACATGTAGTTGAAACATTTTTGTGAGCATGTGTGGGTTTTTTAAACATAGAAATACACGAGAAAAACAAATTCACAAGACCCAGGAATCGAAATTGGCAAAATAGCGAATTTTAACATTTTTGATTTTGGTATTTTACGAACTTATCTTCGTAACATGTAGTTGAAACAT
>CAKNYM010052149.1:254038-280802 GCA_932195095.1 Andricus curvator | reverse complement strand
ATCTTTTTTGTTTGAAAATTCAACTACTTGGTTGAAAGTTGAACTACTTTGTTAAAAATTGTTAGTATTTTTTTGAGGATTCATCATTTCAATTAAAAATTCATATCTTCAGTTAACAATTGAACTATTTTCTTCAAAATTATTCGGTTGTTGACTTCAACTCTCACTGATTTAAAATTAAAATCTTTCTTGGTTAAAATAACAACTGTTAAATTTTTTTTTTTTTTTTGAAAATGAACCTTTCTTATTACAAATTCACGTATTACTGTTTTTTATTCAAAATTTAAATCTGTTTTGGTTGAAACATCAATTACATTTTTCATTAAAAATTAATCTATTTTGATTAAAAATTGGACTACTGATTTTCAGGCTAAATTATTTTATCAAAAAATCTGTTTTTTTGTTAATGATTCATCATTTAAGTTGAACATTCATCTCTGTGGTTGAAAATTTAATTAATATTCTTGGTTGAAAATTCATAATTTCAGTTGAAAATTGATCAGTTTCGTTTAAAATTGAACTATTTTGTGGGAAATTCGTTTTTTTTTTTTTTTTTTTTTTAACAACTGTTTTTTTATTTAGGATTAAAATATTTTTTTGTTGAAATATCAACTTGTAAATTTTTCGTTGAGAATTCATATCTTTGGTTAAAAATTCAAGTACTTGGCTAATACTTGAAATACTTAGATAAAAATTCATTCTTCTGGTTCAAAATTTTAATATTTGGCTGAAAATTATTTTTTTGTTTTGTTAATAATTAATATTTCAAACGGCAAATTTAATGCTTCTACTTTTGGTTAAAAATTGATCTTTTTAGTTTAAAAAAATTATCTAATTGGTGGAAAATTGATGTATTTTGTTGAAAATTCGTCTTTTTAGGTAAAAAAATAATATTCTTGGTGGAAAAGTAATCACTTTGGTTTAAAATTCGTTGTTTCTTGGTTTAAATACAAATATTTTTTATTTAAAACAAAAATCTTTTTTTTTTGTAGAAATATCAACTATCACATTTTCCGTTAAAAATTCCTATTAATTGGTTGAAAATTTATTTGGTTGAAAAATCGTTTTTTTTCGTGAAAAATTAATCTTTGTAACTGAAAATTTAACTATTCTATTTTTGGTTGAGAATTTATATCTTAAGTTGAAATTCAAGTTTTTCTTAATAATTGATATAATTTGTTTGAGTTCAACTGTTTTTATTTAAAATTAAAATATTTTTTTGCTGAAAATTTAACTAATTGGTTTAAAATTAAACTTATTTTTTGGGGTTAATGAATAATCGATATAATCGATATAATTGAAGAATTCATTTTTGATTGAAAATTTGACTATTTTGTTGAAATTTCGTTTTTTATTATATTTATCTGTTTTTGATCTAAAATTAAATTTCTTTTTCGTTGAAATATCAACTATTACATTTTTTATTAAAAATTCATTTATTTTTAATAAAAATTGAACTACTTGATTGAAAGGTGAATTACTTTATTAAAAATTTATCGTTTGGTTGAAGATTTATCGTTTTAGTTGAAAATTCACCTTTTTGGTTTAAAATCTAACTATTTTATTGAAAATTCGCTTTTTTATACAAAATTATTCTTGCTGGTTACAAATACATAATTTTGCGTTGAAAATTCATCAATTCGGTAGAAAATTCAATTAATTGTTTGAAAATGAACTTTCATTTTGAAAATTAATATCTTGGGTTGAGAGTTCAACTTTTTGGTAGAAAATTGATCTTTTTTGGTTAAAATTACTTTGTTAAAAAATTATTTTGTTTAAATTTTATATTCATTATTTGGTCGGGCATTCAGTTATATTGTTGAAAATTAATATTTTTAATACAAAATCAATATTTTTCAGTTGAAAATTCAACTGTTTGGTTCCAAATTTAACTTTGTTTAAATTTATCTCTTTGGGAGGAAAATTCACATTCTTGGTTAAAATTGAACTATTTTATTGAAAATTCGTTTTTTTTTATACAAAATTTATCTTCTTGGTTACAAATATGTAATTTTGTGTTTAAAGTTCAACAATTCGGTAGAAAATTCAATTAATTGGTTGAAAATGAACTTTTGTTTTGAAAATTAATATTTTGGGTTGAAAGTTCAACTTTTTTGTAGAAAATTCATCTTTTTTTATTCAAGATTCAACTACTTCGTTGAAAGTTAAATTACTTTGTTAAAAAAATTATTCTTGAAAATTTTATATTCATTATTTGGTCGAAAATTAATTTTTATTGTTGAAAATTAATCTTTTTAATAGAAAAATTAATATTTTTTAGTTGAACATTTAACTGTCTGGTTAAAAATTTAATTTTTTTTCAATTCATCTCTATGAGAGGGAAATTAATCTCCTTGGTTGAAAATTCATATTCTTGGTTAAAATTGAACTATTTTATTGAAAATTCGTTTTTTTTTTATACAAAATTAATCATCTGGGTTACAAATTTGTAATTTTGCGTTGAAAATTCAACAATTCGGTAGAAAAATCAATTAACTGGTTGAAAATGAACTTTTGGTTTGAAAATTAATATTTTGGGTTGAAAGTCCAAATTTTTTGTAGAAAATTCATCTTTTTTTATTCAAAATTCAACTACTTCGTTGAAAATTTAATTACATACTTCGTTAAAAAATTATTTCTGAAAATTTTATATTCATCATTTGGTTGAAAATTCATTTTTATTGTTGAAAATTAATCTTTTTATTACAAAATTGATATTTTTCAGTTGAAAATTTAACTGTTTGGTTAAAAATTTAACTTTCTTTTTAATTTATCGCTTTGGGACGAAAATTAATCTTCGTGGTTGAAAATTCATATTCTGGGTTAAAATTGAACTATTTGATTGAAAATTCGATTTTTTTATACAAAATTAATCATCTTGGTTACAAATTTGTAATTTTGCGTTGAAAATTCAACAATTCGGTAGAAAAATCAATTAACTGGTTGAAAATGAACTTTTGTTTTGAAAATTAATATTTTGGGTGGTAAGTTCAACTTTTTTGTAGAAAATTCATATTTTTTGATTAAAAATTCAACTACTTCGTTGAAAGTCAAATTACTTTGTAAAAAAATTATTTTTTAAATTTTATATTCTATATTTGGAAAATTAATCTTTTTAATACAAAATTAATATTTTTCAGATGAAAATTTAACTATTTGGTTAAAAATTTAACTTTTTTTTAATTCATCTTTTTGGTAGGGGATTTAATTTTCTTCGTTGAAAATTTATATTATTGGTTGAGAATTTAACTATCTGGTTAAAAATTCATTTATTTTGTTGAAAATTCAATATTTTGACTTTTAAAATTTTAAGAATTTAAAGCGTTTTAAATTAAATTAAGTATAGCACTCACACTAATTTTATTTAAAAGAATTTATTCCCCTATTTTCATGAAAAAATCTCCTTATTCGTCCTGTTTTTAGAGAATTTTGGCATGTGGATCCTGATATCGATAGAGTTGAAATTTTTTTTTTTTTTCTTATAAGTGATCTCTGTTTCTCTCTTACAAGTATACATTTTATAGTATATACTCTCTCTCTCTCTCTATTCGCGTCTCCCCTTTGTGCGGCGATTCGCAATTGCTCTGAAGACCCTTCTCCGATATCCCCACTACTGCCACGCTAACTAAAGCCTGTACATGCTCTCTCTTTCTGCACTCTCTTTAGTATGTGATCTCCTCAAAACTCATGATGATTCCTCACCAAAAATTTCAAAATGAATCCCTCAAAGTTTCCCTTCTGCCGTGTGGCCCCACTACCACACACTCTTTTTTTCGAATATTGAACAATTTCGAATAAAATTATTTATTAAATTAAGTTAATAATGAAAATACTTACTTGTCCATATACTGGGTAAGTCTGACATAAGCGATGCAGGCAGCATCTTCGCCAAGGAGATGAACATGGGGATTTAGGATCGTCGTATTCACGGCCTTGCAGTTCTTCCCTAATACTGCTTGGATTTAATAAAACCAAAACACGTTAATTTTTTTTATTCAAACTAACTTATTTTATTTGAAATGCAAGCGAGTTTCGTACAGCGCAATAAAATTGAAGATAAAAAGTAAGAAATGAATACATGGAAGAAAGCAAATAATAAAGTGGGAACAAGCCACAATGCTGCAATTTAGAGAGAACAAAGAAAAACAAGAAGAAGAATCGAGAAAGTTACCTATGTGCGAAAAATTTAATGAAAAAAGTTCATAGCAGTTTTAGTAAATGCAATAAAAAGCCAAGACAATTTAAAAGTGCACCCGAACTTAATCTTCATGAAGCGCTCCCAATTTGGCTCTTCAACCGCACTGCGCATTCGTCGCACCAGCAGCCTCATTGGATGTTAATCGCGCGCTTATTTGAAATGATTAAATATGGAAATCAATTTTTCACAGTATATAATAACCATAAAGTACAAAAAAAGATATTATGAATAATTTAAAGTTTACGTTAGTGAAAAAAGGTATTCCTTCCTTTTAAGTTAAAATCAATAATTTATTTGTAAAAAATACAATCAAATAATTATCTCACCTTGCATTCTAAAAGACTATTTTGTGATCTGAAAATTAATTGTTATTTCCACAATGATGATTTATTATAAAAAATTGATTTACACATGTAGGAGTTTCAAAAAAGCGCGCCATTCACAGCCAATGAGACTGCCGATAGAACGCATGCGCAGTGCAGTTGGGTAGCCGAATTAGCAGAAGTAAAGGATCATTCACATATTACGTAACATTAAAAAGGGGGAGAGGGAGTTTCGTTACGATCTGTTACGTATTGGGGGGGGGGGGTAATTTTGACCCCATTACGTAACATTTTCAATTGCAGGTCCTATTCAAAAAAACGATGTCATTAAATATTTCGTAAACACTATAATTTGTAAACTTTTTGACATTTTCAAAGAGATAAGAAAAATAAAATTATGGGCAAAAACTCATTCCAAGAGTTCGAAAAAAAATGTAGAAGCTTTTAAATAATTTTGAAAGATTTGAGGAACTTAATTTTTTTAAATGATTTCTGGGAAAATTTTTACTTGTTTAGGTTTTATTTCAAAAAAATAATTTTAAGTTTTGAAGATTTAAAAATGTGTGGAAGAATATTTTTTTTCAGTATTCAAACAATTTTCAGGTAAACTGAATTTGGCAGGGTGTCAAGTGAAAGAAAAAAATGTTCTTAAGATTCATGGGAAAATTTAAATGATTTTTTTTTATTGAATTCTAAGAAAAAATTCAAAAAAATTACAAAATATTTTTAATTATTTCCTGAAATTTTCAAAAAGAGTGTACAAGATTTTAAAGCAAAATTGTACAATTTTGCCATATTAGATCATTTTAGAAAAAATCTGAGTAAGTTTAAGAGATATTTAGAAGTTTTGAAACGATTCAAAAAGAATTAAAACTTATAAAGATATTTTCAAAATGTTGCAAAGTTTCAAGAAAATGAAAAAAAAATTAGGTTTCTAAGAAAAATTAAAATTATTTTTTATTTTGAGAAATTAATTTAAAGAGATTGTTTAAAAATATTAAAAAATATTTTAAAATATTTCAAAAAATTTCTAAAATTGTAGAAGAATCTGAAAGATTTTAGGCAATTTTTTACTTTGCAGAATTTAAAAGAAATTCAGAAAAAATTTGAATAATTTTAAAAGATTAGAAGGTTTTGAAATTCTGAAAAGATGAAAAAAAAATAATTTTCTTAAGATTCTTGGGGAAATTTTAAATGATATTTTATTTTGAAAAATAAAATTTTAAACGAAAATTGAAAAAGATTTCAAAACATTTCAAACGATATCCTAAAATTTCAAAAAATAGGGTAGAATATTTTAGAGCAAATATTTATAAGATTTGAAGAGATGCAAAAAGAATTTTTAACTTCTACATTTTTGATGATTTGTCAAAATTTTAAGAAAAATTCAAGTCAGTTAAAAATATTTTCAGAAATTTAGGAGGTTTTGAATAAATTAAAAATATCTTAGAACTTAGAAATATTTCCGAAAATTTATCAAATAGTTTTTTATTTCTTCCAAACTTCTTAAAGTCCTGAATATCTTTTAAAGGACTCGAATTTGACCTCATATTTTGTAAGAACCTGTAAAATAAAAAAATGTTTTTAAAATTTTCTAGATTCTTTTTTCGCACATCTGAAATATTCAAAAATCTTTTTTAATTTTCTCAAAAATCTTTCAAAAATTATATTTATATTAATTTAAAAACAATCTTATAATACTTATTTTCTTGTCAGTAATTTCAATATTTGTATGACTAAAAAAAATATTTTAAAAGCCTTCGATGTTACATAAAAATTTTGTTTTATTCATTTATACATAATACTTCATCTTAAAAAACCTTTTTTTTATTTAAAAAACGTCTATTATGTTTTTAAACATAATACAAAAAATGTTACGTAACGTCAGTGGGGGGGGGGGGGTCAGAAGGAAATGGTACGGTCTGTTACATGGAGGGGGGCGGTTTAAAAAATAACGTTACGTATTATGTGAACGCTCCCGAAGGAAAATTGAGAGGAAATGATGGGAGGGGGATTCGTGAAAATGATGGAAGGCGAAATAGGGAAAGTGAAAGGAAATGAGGGGAAGGGGAGTAGGAGAATAAGCGATGAGGGGAGGAGAAGTGATAAAAAGTGATACGGCGGATTTAGGGGAAGTGAGGGGAAATGAGGGGATAGGAAGTAGGAGAAGTGAGAGGAGAATTACTGAGGGAAGAGGACATTGAGGTAAATGGAGTATGAGAAGTGGGGGACTTGATGGAAGGAGAAGTATGGGAAGTGATGGGAGGGGGACTAGGAGAAGTGACGGGTGGGGAAGTGATGGCTGGGGAAAGAAAGTAGTGGAAGGGGAGTGTTGGCGGAAGAAGTGAGGAGAGGGTGAAGTAGATGGGGAAGAAGTTGGAGAAGGAAGAAGGAAGCGATGGTTGAAGTTCGGGGAGGGAAAGTAGAGGAGGAGAGAAGAAGTAGGGAAAAGAGAGGAGTAGGGAAGGGAAAATATGGAAGGAAGAGGTGTGTGCGACTGAGTGTACGATGAGTAGGGAGGGAGAGTAATGGCTCGGAAGGGGAGTGGGGGACGTGTCGTGTTAGCTGGAAGAGTGAAAATATAGGAAAGTAGAGGGGGAGGAGAAGTGATAGAAAGTGATGAGAGAGAAAGTAGGGAAATTGAGGGGAAATGAGGGGATAGGAAGTAGGAGAAGTGAGAGGAGAAGTAATTAGGGAAGGGGACATTGTGGTAAATGGAGTATGATAATTGGGGAAGGGATGGGTTACGAAGGATTGAGTGAGGGAAGGGGAAGTAGGGGGGAGAGGATAAAGTAGTAGGATTAGGGGTGAGAAAGTATGGCATGGGAGGTTCGAATTACTTAATTAACGTCTCATTAAGCTACGAAACCCTTTTTTTCTAATTTTATTAGAAAAAATTTAGACAAATTTTCTTTTTATTTATTTGAAAGCTCCTTTATTAAGATAGCGATACCTCCATATAAAAAAAAACTTCACTCGGAGTATATTATTTTGAATTCGGATTGAAATTCTCCTAATTTTTTAGACTTCATTACATTCTTTTAATTTTTTTAAATTCTTTCAACTTCTTTGTAATCTCCTTAATTCTCCGGAATTCCCTGAATTCTCTGAATTCTTTGAATTCTTTCGAATTTCCTGTACCTCTTTGATTTTCTGAATTTCTAAAAATCTCTAATTTCCTTGAATTCCCTGAAATCTTGGAATTTTCCGAATTCCTTGGATAATCTGAATACCTGAAATTCCTTGAATTCTCTGAATTCTCTATATGCTCTGAAATCTCTAAAATGCTATAAAATCCTTGATTTCCTCAAATATCCTGAATTTCCTGAATACCTTGAATTCCCAGAATTTTTTGTAATACGCTAAATTCTCTGAATTATTCTAATTCTCTAATTTTTTTAAAATTCTCTGAGATCATTCAATAAATTCATTGAATTATTTGAATTTTCTTAATTCATGGAATTCTCTGAATAACTTGAATTCTCTTAATTCTTTAAATTCTCTGGATTGGGTCAATTTTCTGAATTCTCTAAATTCGTTGAATTCCCTGAATTCGTTGAATTTTATGAATTCGCTAACATATCTGAAATCTCTGAAATTTCTTTCTGAAAAAATTTCTGAATTCCTGATTATTTCTTAATTCCATGAATTCTCTGAATTCCCTGAAATCCTTATATATTCTAAATTTCCTTTAACCTTTTAATATTCTGAAATCCTTTAATTTCTCTAAGTTCCTTGAATCCCTGAAATTTTTGGAAGACCCTGAAATCCTTGAATTCGAATACTTTGAATTCAGTGAATTTCCTTAATTCTTAGAAATCTTACAATTCTTTGATTTATTTAGAATCTTTTAAAATTCTAAATTCCCGAAATTCTTTGAATTCTCTAAATTTCCTGGATTCCTTAAATATTCAGAATTCCTAAAACTCCTTGAATTCTCTGAACTGCCTGTAATTCTTGCCTTTCTTGAATTCTCTGAATTTCTTGAATTCTCTAAATTTCTTGAATTCTTTTAGTTTCTTGAATTCCCTAAATTCCATAAATGGTCTAAAATCCCTGAAATTTTATAAATCCTTGAATTCCTTAAATATCCTGAATTCCTAGAATATTCTAAATTTTTTTAATCTTCTGAAATCTTGAAATTCTCCAATTTCCTTGAATTTCGGAAATTATCAAATTCCCTGAAATCTTTTAATTCCTTGAATATCCTGAATTTCTTGGTATATATAGAATTCCGTGAATTCTTAAAAATCTCAGAATTCCTTGATTTTTCTGAAATCTTTGAATATTCCCAAATTCCTGAAATGCTTTGAAGTCTTTGAATCCTTTGAATTCCTGGAATATCCCGAATTTATTAAATATTCTGAATTCCCTGAATTCTCTGAATGCAGTGAATTCTTTGAATTTTCTGAATTCTTTGAATTCTCTAAATTCTTTGAATTCTCTGAATTCTTTGAATTTTCTGAATTCTTTGAATTCTCTGAATTCTTTGAATTCAGTGAATTCTTTGAATTCACTGAATTCTTTGAATTCTCTGAATTCTTTGAATTCTCTGAATTCTCTTAATTCCTTGAATTCTATGCATTCCTTAAATTCTATGAATTCCTGAAATTCTTCGAAATCTGTGAATTCCTTGATTATTATGAATTCCTCGTATTATCTGAAATTCTGGAATTTCTTGGGTACAATGAATTCTCTGAATTTTTTTTAATACTTAAATTTCATGAATTACTTGAAATTCCTGAATAACCTGAATATGCTGAAGTCCTTGAATATTCTCAAATCCCTGAATTCCTGATAATTTCTAAATTTCTTGAATATTATGAACTCCCTGAATTCCTTATGATTTCGGAATTCCCTGAAATTCTTGTATATTCTAAATTTCCTGATTTCTTTCAATATTCTGAATTCCTGAAATTCTTTGAAGTCTTTGAATCCTTTGAATTCCTGGAATATCCCGAATTTATTGAATATTCTGAATTCTCTGAATTCTTGGAATTCACTGAATTCCTTGAATTCTCTGAATTCCTCGAATTCTCTGAATTCTTTGAATTCTCTGAATTCAGTGAATTCTCTAAGTTCCTTGAATTCTTTAAATTCCTTGAATTCCTTGAATTCTATGAATTCCTTGAATTCTATGCATTCCTTAAATTCTATGAATTCCTTAAATTCTATGAATTCCTGAAATTCTTCGAAATCTGTGAATTCCTTGATTATTATGAATTCCTCGTATTATCTGAACTTCTTGAATTTCTTGGGTACAATGAATTCTCTGAATTTCTTTTAATACTTAAATTTCCTGAATTCCTGATAATTTCTAAATTTCTTGAATATTATGAACTCCCTGAATTCCTTATGATTTCTGAATTCCCTGAAATTCTTGTATATTCTTAATTTCCTGATTTCTTTTAATATTCTGAATTCCTGAAATTCCTGAAATTCTCTAAATTCCCTAAATTCCCAAAATGCTCTGAAATCCCTGAAATTATCAGAATAACCTGAAATCCTTGAATTCCTTGAATATTATGAATTCCGTGAATTCTATGAATTATTGAAGATCTTTGAATTCCTAAAAATACTTCAATTTTCTGAACTTCCTGAATTTCTAGCGTTTCCTAAATTCTGGGAATTTTTTTAATTACTTCAGTTCCCTGAATTCGTTGAATTCCATAAACACTCTAAAATCCCTGAAATTCTCTGAAATCCTTGAATTCCCAGAGTATCCTGAATTTCTTGAATATTCTGAATTCCCTGAATTCCTGATAATTTCCAAATGCCTTGAATACTCTGTATATCCTCAATTCCTTGAATATTATAAATTACTTGAAATCCTTGTATATTCTGAATTTCCTAAATTCCTTTAATATTCTGAATTCCTGAAATACGTAAAATTCTCTAATTTGAATTCCTTGAATTCCTTGAATATCATAAATTCCTTAAATATTCGGAATTCTCTGAATTGTCTGAATTCTTGAAAATCTCAGAATTCTTTGATTTCTCTGAAATCATTAAATATTTTAAATTCCTGAAATTCCTTGAATTCTCTGATTCCCCTGAATTCCTGAAATTTCTTGCATTCGCTAAATATTCCTAAATGGTTGAATTCAGAGATTTTACTGAATTCTCTGATATCTCTCGATTTAAAAATTTTTTTCGAGTTCCTTTGAATTCTCTGTATTATTTTAAAGTCCTTGGAATTCAGAGAATTCTCAGAATTAAGGAATTTCAAGAATTCTCAGAATTAAGGAATTTAAATAATTCTAAGAATTCAGGTAATTTCAAGAATTCTAAGAACTCAGGTAATTGCCAGAATTCTCAGAATTCAGGTAATTCCACAATTCCAGGAAATTCTAAGGACTTCAAAATAACACTAGCATTTCAACATATGTAGAAGAATTCAATGAATTCAAATATGTCCGAGAATTCGATGGAATTCGCAAGATTTTAGGCAAGTTGAAAGAATTCTAAAGGACTTGAAAGATCTTAAAAGAATTCCAATTAATTTAAAAAAATTAAAAAGAATACATAGAATTTAAAGAACCTTAAAGAATTGTTTTTTAACATAGAGGTATCGACAGAATCTCTTTCAATTAGAAATTGAAAAAATTGATATATTTTTTCTGATAATTTACTTCTGCTGAACTGGATGTATGTTAAAAGAAACATTTTTTATTGAAAATCCAAGCGAAGTTTTATCGAATTGAAATTTATCTCAATGAGGCCATTTAAATGCAAAGGATTTTATAGCTTATTTACATGGTGCAATTTTGAAAAAAGCCGGGATTGCGGAGGATTGCAAAAAATAAAATAAGCTGAGCGTGAGGATTTCCAAACGCGTTAACAGTGTATGCAAATGAGATATAATTACCATTATCAAAGTAAAACTTGTGAAATTCCATTCCCTCGACTAAATTACCTAGAGCCTCAGGCTCGAATGCAGTCAGATGAGGATCACAGATTTTTCTGAAGATCAAAAAACATATTATATTTTAACAAACTTAGAGTAAGAAATCAAATTAACACAAATCAGTAATAAATAAATTTTTAATAGTATTTTCAATAGATTTTAAAGCAAAAAGTAAACATTCAAATTTGAATTTCGCGCCACAGAGGTTATGTTACTGAATAGTGACGTCATGATTTGACATTTCAATGGCGCGAAATTTAAATTTTAAGATTGCGTGCAGTAGTTTCTGAGGCAAATATAATATAAATAGAATATTTTTTACCACTATTTTACTAGTTAATAATTTATGTAATAATAGAAATTTCTTATATCCAATTATTAACTAAGGTGGCGTGAAAATGATAAATTGGATCAAATCGTTAGATTGGAGAAAAAAATTAACGGGTTGGCATTCAAAAAAAGTTTAAAAAAATTTGAAATCGTTTAATATCTTCTGTTCCGTTTTTGGATTTGAACAATCAAATTTTTGAAAATTAAAAAAAATGTTCTCTTAGTTACAATATTATGGCATATTTTTTTGTGTTAAATTTTTTGCTTAATTTAGAATTTTGTTTAAATGTGCAAAAAACATTTTTTTTTTATATTGCGATTTTGAATTCTCTTCGCGATTCTAGAACGTTTTAAAGACAACAGAAAAATTTCCATGCAAGAAAAATAATTAACTGTTCCTTAAGTTCAAGCTGAAGAAATTTTCGGTTCAATATATTACACTTTTCCAAGAAAGTGTGCAGTTACCTTAATCCAGAAAACATGTTTTTTGCACTTTTTCAACAAATTCGAAATTTAAAAAAATTGTGTCCATTCATTACATTTTTATTATTTTTTTCTAGCAAAACTGATATGCAATTTGCCATAATTTTTCAACTGGTAGGAATGTTTTTTTCGAATTTTCAAAAATTTGAATTATCAAATTCAAAAACGGAACCGAAGATATGAACCAATTTCAAAATTTTTCTTCTAACTTTTTCCGGAATCAAAAAAATAAATCTTTCCCTCAACTGAAACGATTCGATTTTTTAGTATTGTCACTCCGCCTTATTATCAATCCCTCGTTACCAAGAATAATTACTTATATTTAAAGATTTTTCTGAAGATCAAAAAACATTACATAATAATAAAGTTTAATATATTCAAAATATCAAGAACTAAACCATTCTTTTCAAAATTGGTAACAATTTTTCAGTTTTCATAATGACACTAATACGTTTAATATAAAATATTACTCAAAATGTTAAAAAAAAAAACTTCCAATTTGAATTTCGCGCCACAATGAAATACGAATCGAGACGTTTCAAAAGTTATGTTACTGAATAGTGACGTTTTTATTTGAAATTTTAATGGCGCGAAATTTAAATTTTGAGATTGAGAATTATAAACCCCTCCTTACAAGAAGGGTTTTTTTTGGTCTATTTTTAGTCTATTAAGAACCAAATAATTAATTCCAAATTTGGTAATAGTTTTTCAGTTTTCATGATACTAATATGCATTTGATAAAAAATATTACTCATAACTTTAAAAAAACAAAATCCGTTTCAATTTGAATGTCACGCCAAATTGTCATAAGAATCGAGACGTTTGAGAGCGGTTATTTTACTGAATAGTGACGTCATGATTCAAATTTTAATGGCGCGAAATTTAAATTTCGAGATTATGAATTATGAACCCCCCTTACAAGGAATTTATTGAATCCGATTTTTCTTAAGCAATTTCTTCTGAACAAAGATTTTTCTAAAGATCAAAAAACACATTACATTTTAATAATGTTTATATAAAAAAAAAATCACATAAACCAGTAAATAAATTATCTAAATAGTACTGAATAAGTCATTTTTTTTGCCTTCAGTACAGTAAAATTTTTCCTTCTGTGACAATTTTTAGCCTACCCAGAACCAAATAATTATTTCCAAAATTGATAATAGTTTTTCATTTTTCATGATGATACTAACATGCATCTGATAAAAAATATTACTCATAACTTTTAGAGCAAAAAAACACTTGCAATTTGAATTTCGCGCCACATTGAAATACGAATCGAAACGATTAAAAAGCTATGTTACTGAATAGTGACGTCTTTATTTGAAATCTTAATGGAGCGAAATTTAAATTTTGAGATTTTGAATTATAAACCCCTCCTTACAAGGAGGGGGATTTTTAGTATATTTTTAGTATATTAAGAACCAAATAATTAATTCCCAATTTGGCAATAGTTTTTCAGTTTTCATGATAATAATAGTCTTTTGATAAAAAATATTACTCATAAATTAAAAAAAAAAAAATCCGTTTCAATTTGAATTTGACGCTAAATTTTCATAAGAATCGAGACGTTTGAGAGAGGTTATTTTACTGAATAGTGACGTCATGATTTGAAATTTTAACGGCGCGAAAATTAAATTTCGAGATTATGAATTATGAACCCCCCTTACAAGGAATTTATTGAATCCGATTTTTCTTAAGCAATTTCTTCTGAACAAAGATTTTTCTAAAGATCAAAAAACACATTACATTTTAATAATGTTTATATAAAAAATGAAATTCACATAAACCAGTAAATAAATTATCTAAATAGTACTGAATAAGTCATTTTTTTTGCCTTCAGTACAGTAAAATTTTTCCTTCTGTGACAATTTTTAGCCTACCCAGAACCAAATAATTATTTCCAAAATTGATAATAGTTTTTCATTTTTCATGATGATACTAACATGCATCTGATAAAAAATATTACTCATAACTTTTAGAGCAAAAAAACCCTTGCAATTCGAATTTCGCGCCACATTGACATGCGAATCAAGACGCTTTGGCGGTTATGTTACTGAATAGTGACGTCACGATTTCAAATTTTAATGGCGCGAAATTTAAATTTCGAGACTGTGAATTATTAAAACCTCGTTACTAACAATTACTTTTTACATTTATTGATGACAGTTTTTTGCAAATTATTTAAAAATTTGTCATAAACATTGTGTTTTAAGAAAAATTTTTTTTTTAGTGAATTAGAAAACATTTTTTTGACTTACGTGTACGCCTCGAAGTCACCAGTGTTGATGCTCTCGATCAGTTGTTCGGTCATCTTGATGATTTCTTGACGACGAGCTGGAATTGTCAATACATCAGAGTCAGTAAAAAGTTCAAATTGATCAGATGGCTCGTCGGGTTCTTTTCGGAACATCGTACAGCACAACAGCCACATGCACGAATCTTTAACACCTACGTCCTAATCGAGCGTGTCGATAAAATATTTTTAATTTTTTGAAACCTTTCACTCAAAACTCGAAAAAAATTGACCGACTTTCTACTTTAAAATTTTTTTTTTTTAATTCCTTTTCACTAAACAAAATATTTCACCGAAAAATCAAAGTGGTAAATCTGAGTAAACTATTTCCTCTTTATTTTTATCTTTAAAATTTGTTTTTTTACTTTTTAAAAAATGTATCGATTTTTATTTTTGAGTAATAGATCGTGAATCAATCCTGGGGCTTTTAAAACTCATCGACAGAAAACTCAAGATTAGAGGAACTGACGAGTCTGTCGTGAAAAGTTCAATTATTTTTAGACCCTTCGGCGTTAATCTAGAAAATAGAGAACGCCCCCTAGTTGTCGAAATAGATTTTTCCTAGAGTCATAAATTAAATACGAACAGAGTATTCTTTGTACTATTTCTAAGAATATTTTTATTTTTTTTAATATTTTTTTTTGAAACTATTATTTAAAAAAATTAATTGAATTTCCACCAGGAAAATGTATTGCTCCTCCGAGTCAAATAGAATTTTTAATTAGAAGAGAGCGCGCTTCATTTATAGCTGTAGTTCTAATTGACTACTCTAATTAATTTTTTTTCTCATTACAAAACTAATATAATTATTTTGATTAATTACTTCCATTAATTACTTTAATTAATTATAGTTTGAATTAATTCACGATCTATTAATGAAATTCTTTATTTAATCCAATCGATAATTTTTTTTATCGCCTCGACTTCCGGTCAATTTTTTTAAATAAATAAATATCCTCTCATTACATGAACAGTCATCCACTTCATATTCATTGTGCCCAAAATAATGATTTTTGACACTATCAGTTATCAGTTCATCACTGACACAAATTTCCACTTGTAACTTTTATACTAAAATTATTATTAAAAAAATATAAAATAGTCGAAATGGAAACGTGAATAGTGTGACCACCACCATTACTATCACCAGAGTCGATTCTCTTCGACCAGAATTATTTTTCTCCTTTGTGCATTCAATGCTCGTTTGCCTGTTTTTTTTCTTGTCGCTGATTGGCTGGAGATAAGCGCAACAACCGACGTTATCAGAACCGGTCGTTACTCGTTGACAACTACTGGTCAAACTGACCCGAATTCTATTTACTGATTGTCGTACAAAATCATAAGGTCAGTTTTTTTTAATTTTACAAATTTCATACTCAGAGTCCATTCGATGACTATTAATTTAGCGAAATATTATCTGCCAATGGCAGCTTTCCGAAAAAATCTACTTTTTATAAAAATTTTCTTTGTGGATTAGAATGTTTAATTATTAAATTCTTATGTAAAATTATGTAAATATAACATTTCTAATACTTTTTAAAATAAAAATTGTATTTTTTCTGGCACATTTAACAGTTGGCTTTTACAATAGTTGAAAATTGTAGAAAATTAAGAAATTAATTTTTAATAGTTGAAAATTCATTCAAATTTTTTTTTTTAATTCTCAACAGTTGAAAATTCCATTTTCTTCCATTTTAACTACTAAAAATTCAACTGCTGGAAACAAAAATACAGAAAGTTGAAGAAAATTTAAAATTTAAAAGCTGAAAATTCAATTTTCATTTTTCATGTTGAAAATTCAATTTTCTTCATTTTTCAACAGTTGAACATTCAATTTTGAATTTTCTTCATTTTTTAACAGCTTAAAATGCAATTTTCAATTTTCATCAATTTTGGAGAATTAGGAATACATTTTTTAATTTTATTTATTGTTCGATAGTTGAAAATTCACGTTCTCTTAATTTTCAACAGTTGAATCTTCAGCTTTTGAAAATTAAATTGTTGAAAATTTAATCATTAATTTTCTTAAACTTGAAACAGTTTATTCCTTTTTAATTTGTAACATTTCATAATTGGAAAAACTCGAAAAAAAAAGAAAATTTAAAAATCAATGGAAGATGATAATTGAATTTTTCAACAGTGTAAAATTCAAATTTCAATTTTATTTTGTTTGAAAAGTTAAATTTTCTTCGATTTTTAATTTTCTTTGATTTTCAAATGTTTAAAATTCAATTTTCTTCTAATTTCAACTGCTCATAACTCAATTTTTGAAAATTTAACAGTTGAAAATTGAAAAATAAATTTTTCAACATTTAAATCAATTTTCAAATGTTAATAACTATTGGAATTTCCACAGTTAAAAATTGAAGAAAATTGCAAATTCAGTTTTTAAACAGATGAGAATTCAATTCTCAAGAGTTGAAAATTCAGTTAAAATTTAATTTTCTTTAATTTTCAACAGTTGAAAATTCAATTTTCATTTTTCTTCAATTTGCAACAGTTGAAAATTCAATTTTCGACACTTGAGAATTGAATCTTCAACTGTTGAAAATTGAACTGTTCAAAATTCAATTATTTATTTTCCTAAACTTTCAACAGTTAAATTTTCTTCAATTTTGAATTTTCTTTAATTTTAAACAATTTATGTATATAGAAGCTTTAGAAATGAAAAAAAATTAATGACTGAATTTTCAACAGTTGAATTTTCTTCAACTTTTAATTTGGTTTCATTTTCATCAGCTGAAACTTCAATTTTTCCAATGTTAATAACTCAAGTATTGGAAATTCAACAGTTAAAAATTGAAGAAAATTGCAAATTCATTTTTTGAACAGATGAGAATTCAATTCTCAAGAGTTGAAAATTCAGTTAAAAATTTAATTTTCTTCAATTTCCAACAGTTGAAAATTCAATTTTCAGTTTTCGTCAATTTTCAACAGTTGAAAATTTAATCTTGAACTGTTGAAAATTGAACTGTTTAAAATTCAATTATTAATATTCTTAAACTTTCACCAGTTAAATTTTCTTCAATTTTCAACAGTTCATAATACAGGAAATTGAATTTTTGCAACAGTTGAAAATTCAATTTTCATTTTTCTTCAATTTTCAACAGTTGAAAATTGAATCTTCAACTGTTGAAAATTGAACTGTTCAAAAATAAATTATTAATTTTCTTAAAATTTCAACAGATAAATTTTCTTCAATTTTTAACAGTTCATAATACAGGAAATTAAATTTTTCAACAGTTGAAAATTTAATTTTCAATCGTCTTCAATTGTCAACAGTTAAATTTTCTTCAATTTTGAATTTTCTTTAATTTTAAACAATTTATGTATAATGAAGCTTTAGAAATGAAAAAAACTAACAACTAAATTTTCAACAGTTAAATTTTCTTCAACTTTTAATTTGCTTCAATTTTCATCAGCTGAATTTTCAATTTTTTCCAATTTTAATAACTCAGCTATCGGAAATTCAACAGTTAAAAATTGAGAAAATTGCAAATTCACTTTTTAAACAGATGAGAATTCAATTTTTAACAGTTGAAAATTCAGTTAAAAATTTAATTTTCATCAATTTCCAACAGTTGAAAATTCAATTTTCATTTTTCCTCAATTTTCAACAGTTGAAAATTGAATCTTGAACTGTTGAAAATTGAACTGTTTAAAATTCAATTATTAATATTCTTAAACTTCCAACAGTTAAATTTTCTTCAATTTTCAACAGTTCATAACACAGGAAATTGAATTCTTCAACAGTTGAAAATTAAATTTTTAATCGTCTTCAATTGTCAACAGTTAAATTTTCTTCAATTTTAAACAATTTATGTATAAAGAAGCTTTAGAAATTCAACAGTTAAAAATTGAAAAAATTGCAAATTCAGTTTTTAAACAGATGAGAATTCAATTTTTAACAGTTGAAAATTCAGTTAAAAATTTAATTTTCATCAATTTCCTATAGTTGGAAATTCAATTTTCATTTTTCTTCAATTTTCAACTATTGAAAATTGAATCTTCAACTGTTGAAAATTGAACTGTTCAAAATTCAATTATTAATTTTCTTAAAATTTCAACAGTGAAATTTTCTTCAATTTTTAACAGTTCATAATACAGGAAATTAAATTTGTCAACAGTTGAAAATTCAATTTTCAATCGTCTTCAATTGTTAACAGTTAAATTTTCTTCAATTTTGAATTTTCTTTAATTTTAAACAATTTATGCATAAAGAAGCTTTAGAAATGAAACAAAATAAAAACTGAATTTTGAACAGTTAAATTTTCTTCAATTTTCTTCAATTTTCATAAATTGCAATTTTATTATTTTTTTTAATTTTCAAATGTTAATAACTCAACTATTGGAAATTAAACCAGTTTATAATTGAAGGACATTGGGAACTAAATTTCTCCAAAGCTGATAATTTAATTTCAATTTTCAACAGTTGAAAATTCAATTTTCTTCCATTTTTTCAATTTTTAACAGTTGAAAATTCAATTTTCTTCAATTTTTGACAGTTTAAAATTTAATTTTCTTCAACTTTCTACAGTTGAAAATTAAATCTATAAGTGTTAAATATTGAACTGTTGAAAATTCAATTTTCAATCGTCTTCAATTGTCAACAGTTAAATTTTCTTAAATTTTCTTTAATTTTAAACAATTTATGTATAAAGAAGCTTTAGAAATGAAAAAAAATAATAACTGAATTTTCAACAGTTAATATTTCTTCAACTTTTAATTTGCTTCAATTTTCATCAGCTGAATTTTCAATTTTTTCAATTTTCAAATGTTAATAACTCAACTATTGGAAATTCAACAGTTAAAAATTGAGAAAATTGCAAATTCAGTTTTTAAACAGATGAGAGTTCAATTTTTAACAGTTGAAAATTCAGTTAAAAATTTAATTTTCATCAATTTCCAACAGTTGGAAATTCAATTTTCATTTTTCTTCAATTTCCAACAGTTGAAAATTGAATCTTCAACTTTTGAAAATTGAATTGTTCAAAATTCAATTATTAATATTCTTAAACTTTCAACAGTTAAATTTTCTTCAATTTTCAACAGTTCATAACACAGGAAATTGAATTCTTCAACAGTTGAAAATTAAATTTTGAATCGTCTTCAATTGTCAACAGTTAAATTTTCTTCAATTTTAAACAATTTATGTAAAAAGAAGCTTTAGAAATGGAAAAAAAAATTAATAACTGAATTTTCAACAGATAATTTTTCTTCAATTTTTAATTTGTTTCAATTTTCATCAGCTGAAACTTCAATTTTTTCAATTTTCCAATGTTAATAGCTCAACTATTGGAAATTGAACAGTTAAAAATTGAAGAAAATTGCAAATTCAGTTTTTAAACAGATGAGAATTCAATTTTCAATAGTTGAAAATTCAGTTAAAAATTTAATTTTCATCAATTTCCAATAGTTGAAAATTCAATTTTCATTTTTCTTCAATTTTCAACAGTTGAAAATTGAATCTTCAACTGTTGAAAATTGAACTGTTCAAAAATAAATGATTAATTTTCTTAAAATTTCAACAGTTAAATTTTCTTCAATTTTTAACAGTTCATAATACAGGAAATTGAATTTTTCAACAGTTGAAAATTCAATTTTCATTTTCCTTCAATTTTCAACAGTTTATAATTGAATCTTCAACTGTTGAAAATTGAACTGTTCAAAAATAAATGATTCATTTTCTTAAAATTTCAACAGTTAAATTTTCTTCAATTTTTAACAGTTCATAATACAGTAAATTAAATTTTTCAACAGTTGAAAATTCGATTTTCAATCGTCTTCAATTGTCAACAGTTAAATTTTCTTCAATTTTGAATTTTCTTTCATTTTAAACAATTTATGCATAAAGAAGCTTTAGAAAAAAATAAATAATAAAAACTGAATTTTGATTAGTTAAATTTTCTTCAATTTTCATAAATTGAAATTTCATTTTTTCAAATTTTCAAATGTTAATAACTCAACTATTGGAAATTAAACCAGTTTATAATTGAAGGACATTGGAAACTAAATTCTTCAAAACCTGATAATTTAATTTCAATTTTCAACAGTTGAAAATTCAGTTTACAATTCAATTTTTAACAATTGAAAATTCAATTTTCTTCAATTTTTAACAGTTCAAAATTAATTTAAATTAAAATTAAATCTATAAGTGGTAAATACTGAACTGTTGAAAATTTAATTATTAATTTTCTGCAATTTTCAACACTTACTTCAATTTTTAACAGTTTATAATTGAAGAAAATTGAAATTTTTAGTACTTAAAAATTCAATTTTCAATGTTTTAATTATCAAGTTATAATTGAAGAAACTTGGAAATTCAAGAAAATTAAAAATTTAATGTTCTTTAATTTTCAATGGTAGAAAATTCAAGAAAAAAGCAAATAATATATTAAAAACCAGTGTTATAAATGTTATATTTACATAATATTACATCAAAAATTATTCAATACACATATCAATCCATAAAGAAAATTTTTTACAGAGTAATTTTTTTTCGAAAACGGGTCACCATTGAGAAATAATTACTTGACAAATTGATAGTCATCTAATGGGCTTTCAGCAGGGGATTCATGGATTTAAAAATAAATCCCAACCCCGATCATCTTGTCAGTATAAATTTTCTTCTGTTTTTGTCTCAGTTATTTTCGTCAATCTCTAAGCTAAAATTATATTTAAAAAAATAAAAAATCAAGATATCGATTTTTATTTGAACCTGAATAATGGAAAATTTATAATATTTATAATAAACTGTTTTACAAATAAGGGGCTACTGAATACTAAATAATACAATTCATCAAAAATATAAATCTAATTATTTATAATTACTTACAGCCATCATCATCAGCTGCTGGAAAATCACATTGCAAATTAATAAAACGAAAAAAAAAATTATTATTAAAAAAACTTCTTTAAAGTTACCCACTGTCTCCTAACAGTTGGACTGAATTTCTTAATATTCGCTCATTCTTTAAATACTTAATTATAATAATTAATTAATTAAATTAATTATTTAATAATTTAAATATTATTAAAGATTTCAGGACCGTTGATCTTATATCAGTGCCGAAAATATCGACTTTTCAAATTAAATATTTCATGAAATAATTTTTTTTATATTCAATTTTAAACCTTTTTAGAATTTTTATAATTTCAGTAGCCCCTGTGCTAATTAAAAAAAAATTATATTTAAAAATGTCAAAAAATTCCGTCAATCGTCAAAAACAGGATGTTGAAATAAGTCCATATTTATGTTCCGTAAGAGGAAGAATTTAATATTCTTCCTCAATTTTTGCTTAGTTTGTCTGAATTTAAAAAATCAGTTAAAAGACTGATTTAATAAAAGAAATTTTTATTATTTTTTATTTTTTATTTTTTTTTTTAGAATGACACATTTACCTGAGCTCTGCGAATTCGTTGAAAGCTGACTGCAGGTCTTGATAGGACAGACGATTCTTATGTCTACAAGCATATTACCCTTCTTAATTAAACCCGAAATTATAATTTTATATTAAAACTTTGTAACATTCGAAAAAGCTGTGCTGATCGTCACGAGGATCACGACTTAAGAAAATAATATTTATTTAAAAAAAAAAAGAATTACTTGCCGGTTAAAAAAATTTTTATTTAATTTAAAAATTAAAAAAAAAATTTTTTATTTCATTTAAAAATTAAAAAAAAAAAATTTTTTAATTTAAAAATAAAAAAAAGTTTTTTTTTTAATTATTAAATTTTGAAAAATTTTCGAACTTCCTTTTTTTGGATTATAGATCGTTATCCTCGCGGATCTCTGTGCTGAATAATATTGCTGACGATTGACCATCTTCTCTTTTTAATACCTCCTTCGCATTTATCATTCTTGAAAAAAAAATTCTTTAAAAAAATATGGTTTTGGAGAAAAATGAACATAATTTAGGTTTTATTTTGAAACATTAATTTTATGTCTCAAAGATTTGAAGAAGAGATATTTAGGCGTATTGAAAAGAATCAAAAATAATTTTTAACTTCAAAGATTTCAAAATTTTATTAACAAATTCTAGATTTTTGAAGAATTCGAAAAAAATTTCGAAACATAGGAAAAATATTGAAAGATTTCAAGAAAATGAACCAATTTTCTGAAGATACCTCGACAAATTTCAACTGTTTGTTTATTTCAAAAAATTAATTTTAAGACAACACTAAAAAATATTTTCAAAAATTTCGAAATATTTCCAAATTAAAAAAAAATATATAGAAGATTTTAAAGCAAAATTTTTCAATTTTGCAAGATTACAAAGTTAAAAAAAAAATTGAGTAACCTAGAAAGATATTTAGAACTTTTAAAAAGATTAAAAAATAATTTTAAACATGAAAATATTTCAAAAAATTGAGGAAAATGAATTTTTGCAGATTTCGAAAAAAAAATTTTGAAGTATTTTAAGCATTTTGAAAGTTTTCGAAAAAAAATTCATAAGATTCTTGGAAAAATTAAAAAGGATTTCTTATTTTTAAAAAATAATTTTGAGAGAATACTTAAAGAGATTCTCAAAAACCTCAAAAGATTTCCGAAATTGCCAAAAAATAATTTAGACGATTTTGAAGCAAAATTTTTCAATTTTGCAAGATTACAAAGTTTAGAAAAAATTGAGTAAGCTTTGAAGATATTTAGAACTATTAAAAAGATTGAAAAATAATTTTAAACATGAAAATATTTCAAAAAATTTAGGAAAATGAATTTTGGCAGATTTTGAAAAAAAAAAATTCGAAGTATTTTAAGCATTTTGAAAGGTTTCGAAATTTTTTTTCAGATTCCTACAAAAATTAGAAAGGATTTTTTATTTAAAAAAAAATAATTTCAAGCGAATACTGAAAAAATTTTTCAAAAATATCAAAAGATTTCCAAAATTGCCAAAAAAGAATTCAGAGGATTTTGAAACAAAAATTTTTCAATTTTGCAAGATTACAAAGTTTTATAAAAATTTCGAGTAAGCTCAACAGATTTTCAGAAGTTTTGAACATATTTAAAAATAATTTTACACTTACAAAGATTAAAAATTTTTTTAACAATGTTCAGATTTTTAGAGATTAAAAAAAATTCGAAACATTCTAAGAATTTTGAAAGGTTTCAAGAAAAAAATATTAAGATTTCTGGAAAAAATTTTTATGAATTTTTTAATTTAAAAAAATGAACTTTTAAAGAATATTTAAAAAGATTTTAAAACATTTGAAAAGATTTCCAAAATTGTCAAACCAGAATGTATAAGACATTAAAGCAAAATTTTTGAATTTTGAAAGATTACAAAGTTGTATAAAAATTTGGATTTTGAAAAGATTCTGAAATGATTTTACAATTAGAAAGATTTCAAACAATTTTTAACAAAATGTAGGTTTTTCAAGATTAAAAAAAATCGAAACATTTTAAGAATTTTTAAAAAATTTCAAGAAAAAGATTTCCCAAGATTCCTGGAAAAAATTGTTTATGATTTGATATTCAAAAAGTTCATTTTAAGAAAATATTTAGAAAGATTTCAAAACGTATCAAAAGATTTCAAAACGTATCAAAAGATTTCAAAAATTATTTTTAAAAAATTGAGAAGATTTTAAAACAAAATTTTGCAATTTTTCAAGATTACAAAATTTTATAAAAAATTCGAGTAAACTTAAGAGATATTTAGAAGTTTGGAAAAGATTCAAAAATAATTTTAAACTTGAAAATATTTTAAGAAACTTAAACCAAAAGTAGATTTTGGAAAATATCGAACCCATTTAGAGGCTATTTAAGAATTTTGAAAGGTTTTAAGAAAATAAAATGTTTTAGAATATTTCGAAAAATCTCGAGAAAAAATTTGGAAGATGCTGAAACAATTTTTTTTAGTTTAGAAAGATTTTTAAAATTTTTGGAAATAATTCGGGTGAGTTAAAATATTTTTGAAAATTCATGTCTTTTAGCAGAAAATTTACGAATTTGTTAAAAATTCACCTTCTTGCTTGAAGATTCATCATTTTAATTAAAAATTAATCTCTGTTCGAAAATGTTACTATTTTGTTGAAAATTGACGTGATTTGTTAAAAATTCGTCTTTTTTGACAGAAAAATAATCTTTTCGGTTGAAAATTTATTATTTTGGTCGAGGATTAAATTATTTTGTTGAAAATTCGTCTTTTTTGGACGAATTCAACTGTTTTTGATTAAAAACAAAAATATTTTTTAACTGGAATATTACATTTCTCATTAAAAATTACTTTTTTGTAGAAAATTGAACTACTTGATTAAAAGTTGAACAATTTTATTAAAAATCAACTTTTTTTGTTGAAAATTCCTAATCTTATTTGAAAATTCATCTTTTTTGGTAGAAAATTAATATTTGAAAATTCATCTATTTGAGTAAAAATGTCATCTTTTTGGTTAAAAAAATAACTTTTTGAAAATTATTCTTATTTTATTGACGATTCGACTATTTTGTTAAAATTTTTATTTGCCATATCTGAAATCTTCAAAAATCTTTTTTCATTTTCTCGGGCATCTTGGGAAAATTATATTTATTTAACTTTAAAAACAAATAAAAAATTAATAGTTATTCTAAATTTGTCTGTTTTCAATTAAACATTAATTAAATACACTCTGGATAGTGGTATTTGTTTATAAAATTATGTTCATTTCAGGTGTGAAATATGCAATTTTATGAATAAATTAAACCGGATTTTCGATGTCAGGACCACATCACGAAGGGACCAAAAATCTTGATAAATTTTACATTAGTCAAGGGTCTTAATCTAGATTTTGATTTCCCCGTAGAGCGAAAAGCGAGCGTTTCCAGATTACAAGATAGAATAATTACTTGTATTTTAGATCACTTTTGCAGTAAATTAACTAACCTGAAACTAAATTCTAAATAATAATTTTTTTTTTTTTTAAATTCTGATTTTTCGATTGTATACAAGTGCCTAAATAATTAACAATATTTAAATAATATTAATATTTATATTATTATCAACTTCAAAACCTACGCGACTAGCTTTAAGTTTCTACAAAGCCTTCAATATGGGACGACTGAAAAATCCCCAAAAATAAAAATTCCGAAAAATAAAATTCACGATTGTGTAAAATTCCCGAATTGGAAAATTCCCGAATAATAAAATTCCCGATAGAAAATTGCCGAATTATAAAATATCCGAAATAGAAGATTCCCGAATTTAGGATTTGAAATTTTGTTTATAAATATTATTTATTGATTAAAAATACAATAATCAAACATTTGTATACAAAAATTATTTTTAATGTTCAAAGCTTCTGAAATTATTGCTTTAATTTAAAATAACAATCATTGAAAAAAGTTTCGATTCAGAAATATATTTTTTCAACTATTGTTATTTTAAATTTGAAAATAATTTCAGAAATTGTATAAAAAAATATTTTGTGATTTGGAAATTTTCTGTCAGGAATTTTATTATTCAGGATTTTTATTATCAGGGAATTTTCCAATTCGGAAATTTTATTATTCGGGATTTTTCCAATTCGGGAATTTTACGGGAATTTAATTTCTCAGAATTTTTCAGTCGTCCTTTAAATATTACTTATAAGAAGATTGTTACCTAAATTTCCGCACAATTAAAAACGAAAAACAAGTGTCTTTTGTTTTTTAATCGTACAAAATGACAATTGAATTTGGCCTGAAAAAAGAGCAAAATATTTGGGAGAATTTTTATATTGAGATTTGTGTTCGATTTGTGTCGTTGAATACTTCTCGTAGAGTTAGTTCTGTTTCGCACATGAATAAATAATTTTAAAAAATAAACTGAAAATAAATAAATAAAAATTAATTTTTTCAGAAAAAAGAACTTCTCCTTTCACTCCGCTGGGAATCGAACCACGGAACTTCTGATTTCCGGTCAGGTGCTTTCCCATTAAGCTACTGGAGAGATCGAGAGAAGAAAACTTTTTCAGAAATACACGCATTATTATGCCAGATGGAAAAAATCAAATTCTTTAAGGAATCTGTATTATCATTAGAGAATAACAGAAATTTGTAACGTATTTTTCAGACTAGATGAAGCTATCAATTAAACATTATTTTAATTATTAAAAATTATTTTAATTAATTTTTTCTGAGAAAAGATCTCCTTTCGCTACGCTGGGATTCGAACCACAGAATTTCTGATTTCCGGTCAGATGCTTTCCCATTAAGCTACTAGAGAGATCGAGAGAAGAAATTTTTCAGAAATACACGCATTATTATGCTAGATGGT
>CAKNYM010052149.1:209726-231547 GCA_932195095.1 Andricus curvator | reverse complement strand
GAATATTATAATTTGGGAATTTTATTATTCTGGAATTTTCCAATTCGGGAATTTTATTATCCAGGAATATTATAATTTGGGAATTTTTTGATCCTGGAATTTTCGAATTTAGGAATTTTATTATTCAGGAATATTATAATTTGGGAATTTTATCATTCGGAAATTTTACAGTGTTTGGAATTTTATTTTTGGGGTTTTTCCAGTCGTCCCAGCCGGATAGTAAAATTTTTAAACAAAAGATATTCTGAATCCGGTGGCTACCCCCAATAAATTTTCATAACTATAAAAATATACGAAACTCACTTCGTTATTTTAATTGTTTAAAGAGCAACATTTAAATAATGAATGAAAACACGTGTTATTTTGGCAACCGAAACTCTAGATGTTTCCTCTGCAACATATTACGCTTGCATCTGCAATGCGCGCTACTTATTTTAGTCGGATTTAAATAGATTGGTCAGCTTTTCTGGCCGTGGCCTATCTCTAATTATCAAGTGCACTTCCCTCCTTAAAAAAGGTAATTAAAAAAATTTCCTGCAAAACTGAAATAATTTAGAATAATTTTTTTCACTTACAATTGTCAATTTGTTTGGACGTTCCCGCCATAGCCATATTACAATAAAAATTGAAAAACACTTAAAAAATAATTACAAAAACAAGAAGAATCGAGTTGTCACTGCACTTTCCAAATAAATTAGAGTCACTAAATAATTGTTCTTTATTTTTTTTCGAAAATTATATTTTTTTCACTCTCACTTTTCAAATTAGCGGCGCAAATCTAATTTGTGTGTTGGATTCCATTACTGGAAAATTCACAAGTCTCTTCATAATTGGACGAGGATTTTAAGAGAACAATAATCGAATAAAATATTTCGACTTTTTGAAAATTAAAAAAAATTTTAACTGTTTTAGTAAAAATTAAAAAAAAAACGCTTGCGAGAAAACCGCCGTGATCTGGACTCGAAGCGACGTACTGCCAGGGCGAACCAGGTATTTTCGTTGGCTGCTGATAGAGTTTAGAAACATGACTATTTTCCCCTCCTTTCAGTAGCGTAATTAAAAAATTGGATTTTGATCCCAAAAGAAATTTCGAACAAATTATTTCGAAAATATAATTTAGGAATATTTTTTTTATTTTTTAATAATTAACGATCAATAAAATGTGAATATAGATAAACCAATTCAAGATTCAAATGAAATTTCTTATAGAGAAATTCGTTACAAATAAAAAAAAAAGGAAATAATTAATTAATTATAAATTATTTCATTAATTTATATTTATTTATGTCTCGCAACTTTTTAAAAATATTTTCAAGGCAAACTTGGCATTGTTTAAATTTTAACGCTTTAAATTTATATTCATTAATTAATCTTTCAATTCTTCGATTTTAAACGGTGAAAATAACAGTATTTTTTGTACAGAAAATTATACTTAATAATATATTTATCATCTTCAAAAATTTCTATAATTTACATTTAAAATTATGGTTTTGAATGAGCAGTTCTAAACCAGTATAATTTTTGAGGCCTGAAATTGAATTTTTTTCTGAAAGCTCAAATTCGAAAATAATTTGTTTGATACTTTTTAATTTTTGAGGTTTCCAATTTAAAATTTCACAATTTTGTAATTTCAAATTCAAATATAAAAAATGTTAGATTTAAATTTAAAAAATTTAGATTTTAATACTCTAAATTTTTTCGTTAGAATTCTAAACGTACGAATTTTTTTTTAGACTTTGAAGTCGTAGAATATCAAATTGAAAATCAGTTTGAAGTAGTTTTAATTAAACAATTCGGAATCAAATACTTCCAGAATAAATTCAAAACAATAAAAATTTAAGACAATAATTTTACAAATTCAAGCTCAATTTTCAATTTTTCCTTTTCATATGTTTTAATTTTGAAATTATTGGTTAAATTTTGAAAAGTATTATTAAGAATTTAAAAACTGTTTATTTAAAAAAAAATTAAATTCAATAAAAATAATTGAAATTTTTAACGGTTTCAGTATAAAAAACTTCAATTTCACAATTGTTGGCGATTTTTTTTCAATTCCGAACGAAGTTCGGATTCCTTTAATTTATTAAACATTCCGTGATAGAAATTTTTTCATTTTTAATGTTTTTCATTTAAAATTATTTCATTTTGAAATTTTTCCATATAATTGAATATTAAAGAGTTTACAATGGAAAATTTTTCCATTTTGAACGATGAAATAAATATTTGTTTACCTTCGAAAAATTTGTCCAATCAATTTTAATGTTAAATTATAATTTTTTTAAATAATGACAATTACAAATTCAAAAATTTCAGAAACTTTGATTTTGAAACGATGAAATAAATATTTAAATAAATATTTGTTTACCTTCGAAAAATTGGTCCAATCAATGTTAATGTTAAATTATAATTTTTGTTAGTAATGACAATTAAAAGTTCTAAAATTTCAGAAACTTTGATTTTGAAAAGATGAAATAAATATTTAAATAAATATTTGTTTACCTTCGAAAAATTTTTCAAATCAATTTTAATGTTAAATTATAATTTTTTTGAGTAATGACAATTAAAAGTTCTAAAATTTCAGAAACTTTGATTTTGAAACGATGAAATAAATATTTAAATAAATATTTGTTTACCTTCGAAAAATTTGTCCAATCAATTTTAATGTTAAATTATAATTTTTTTTTAGTAATGACAATTAAAAATTCTAAAATTTTCCAATTTAAAAAAAAAATTGTCTAATTTTAATCGCTTTGAATTTAAAATTATTTCATCTAAAAAAATTTCAATTTTGAACCCTCCCAATTCGAAATAATACAATTTAAATTCCTTTCGAATGAAATTGTCAAATTTTCGACATTTTAGTCAACGATTTTTTTTATTTTGATAGATTTTAATCAACAATTTTTCAATTTTAAACAGTTTTAATTGAAAATTGTCAAATTTGAATCGATTTGAATTTGAAATTATTTAAATTCAAAAGTTCCGAATTTTGAACGATTTTACTTAGAAATAATACAATTTCAATTCGTTTGAATTTTGGGTGATACAATTTTCAAAATTCTAATCTGGAAATATTCAATTTTTAACGACTTGAAATTTTCCGATTTTGGAATTTTTAATCTAAAATTTTTCAATTTCGAGATTATTCAATACGAAATAAAATAATTGTACAATTTTCAAAATTTTAATCGATACTTTTTTAATTTCGAGAGCTTCTGATAAAAAAATTTTAATTTAAAATGTTTTCAATTAAAAATTTTTTTATTTCAAACATTTGAATTTTTCAAATTTTTATAGCTTCGAATTGAAAATTATTTAAATTCAAAAATTTCGAATTTTAAATTATTTAACCTTAAACAGTTTTAATTAGAAATTATACAATTTTAACTTCATTATAATGAAACTGTACAATTTTCAAAATTTTAATTTGTAATTTTTCAATTTTGGGAGCTATTGATTAAAAATTTTTAATTCCAAACCATTTCAATTTAATATTCTCAAATTTTCAACGCTTCGAATTGAAAATTATTTAAATTCAAAAGTTTCGAATTTTAAATTATTCAGTTTTGAACGCTTTTAATGAAAAATAATAAAATTTCAATTCCTTTGAATTTTAAGGGATTTAATTTTCAAAATTCTAGTCTTAAAATATTCATTTTTTAACGTTTTGAAATTGCCCTATTTTTAAAATTTCAATCTGAAATCTTTCAATTTCGAGATTCTTCAATTCGAATTAAAATTGTTCAATTTTAAAAGCTTTGAATCAGAAATGAAAAATTTTAACTCGAATGAAATTTTCCAATTTCGAAATTTTAGTCTACAATTTTTTTCATTTTGCGAGATTTTGATTCAAAGTTTTCAATTTCAAACACTTTCAATTTAAAATTGTGAAATTTCGACCGCTTCGAATCAAAAATGATTTAAATTCAAAAGTTCCGAATTTTAAATTATTAAATTTTGAACGTTGTTAATTGAAAATAATGAATTTTTAATTCCTTAAAATTTAAAGGAATTCTATTTTGAAAATTCCAACCCTAAAATATTAATTTTTGAACGTTTTTAAATTCTCCTATTTTCGAAATTTTAAATAAAAATCTTTCAATTAGAAATAAAATTGTTCAATTTTTCAATTTTGAAATTTCAAACTGTTTAATTTTAAAATTATTCAATTTTAAACGCTTTCGTTTGGAAATGATACAAGTTCAATTTCTTTTGAGATTCTTGAATTCAAAATAAAATTGTTCAATTCTGAATTTAAAAAATTTTAGTTTGAAGGTTTTGAATTTTCAAAGCTTATGTTTCAAAAATTTTTTAATTTAAAATATCAAATTTCAAACTTTTTTATTCACAAATTATAAAAGTTCAATTCCTTTTTATTTTATTCAAAATACTGTCTTTTCCCAAATTTTTTCTAATCAAAAATCGATCGATTCGGGACGTTTTTATTTAAAAAAAAAACATTTTTTTTTATTTCAAACGCTTTTAATTTACATTAAAGAAATTTAATTTCGAAAGCTTTGAATTAGAAATTATATAATTTTAACTCCTTGCTAATGAAACTGTCTAATTTTCAAAATTTTATTTTAAATTTTTTTAATTTTGAGAGCTTCTGAATAAAATTGTTCGATTGCAAATTCTTTTAATTTTTAAAATTAAATTAAATTTTTAAAATATTCAATTCTAAACGCTTTTATTGAGGAATGATACAAAATTCCTTTTGATTCCGTTCGAAATATTTTTCTTTTTTTGAAAACTTTAGACATTTTAAAACTGTTTGATTTACAACATTTTAAATTCAAAATCTTACAATAATTTTTGGTTTATTTAAAGGTTTTCAGTTCGAAATAAAATTGTTCAATTTGGAACGACTTGAATGAGAAATGATACAATTTTCTCCTTTCTAAAAAATTACCAATTTTAAAATTTTGAATCTGCAATACTTAATATTGCGAGTTATGAAAAAAAAAATTGTAATTTCAAATACTTTAAATTTCAAATAGTTCAATTTTAAATGTTTATATTTAGAAATCATACAAGTTCAGTTCCTTTTCATTTAATTAAAAATACCGTATCTTCAAATTTTTTTTTCAAATTCAAAAGCTTTCAATTCAAAATTATTAATTATTATTCCAACAATTGAAAAAATCTAATATTTAAAAATTTTGTAAACCGATTTTTAAATAATTTTCAAAATTTCCTTTTGTCCTATCGAAATTCGAATCAGGAATGGGCCACTGATTCAAATAAGTAAGGATTTTTAATTTTCACTGATAAACAGTAAAATCTGACTGATTCAAATAGTAGGAGAAATATCGAATTCAATTTAGAGCAGATGTAATTTGGTTGGTTAGCTTCATAAACATAACACTGTGTGTTGGTTTATGGCAACACTAATCCAAATTTAACTTTACTTCTCTTGCACACATAATACAACCGTTTGGAAATAAGGAGGTTGATTATGATAATTTATCCATTTTCGAAAGATTTATGGTAGCAGATGATCGACTTTATCGATCTGGCAAAATTTCGAAAATGTTTTTGCCAAGAAAGACAAAAATCTTCCACTGAAAAAGCGGGATTCAAATTTTCTATTCTAGGGGAGACTGGTACACACTGGATAGGGGTACATACTAAATAATACCAATTTTATCATAACAGGAATTATGTTAATCTACCCCCATATTTTTTTATAAGAAATCTAAGCAAATTCTTGTAAAAATTATTATAGTGGATAATTAGTATTCCTATTTTGAAAAATTCAGATTATCCAGTGTGTACTCTTATAGAAATAAAGTGGTTTATAAAAAAAGTTATTGACCTTTTTACTTTTAAGAAAGAAAAGTTCTGAAAATAGACTTTTATTTCTTTGAAAAGATCAAATAAATAATTTATATATTTTTATGTAGGATTAATGCGACAATTGTTAATTGCATTTTCAGGGAAAACATTAATAAAATAGGTTAATTCACATTTATGCGAAGGAGGTGGAAGAAAGTCAATCGTTTTTTTTTTTTTTTTTTTTTTTTCTAAGCTGAATGTTTCCGGTCGAAGCTCAGCCCCTTTTTTGTAATTTTAAATTTCAAAAAAAAACATTTTGTTTCAAAAGAGCGATCTGAGCTTCGTGCGTCTCAAACAGCGATTAGGAAAATAAAGGGTTTAAAAAAGCTCAGTGGCATACGCTGAAACAGGCATTTGATAATTATTCAAGATTTTGTATTTTCGGTATGATTTTTATTTTTGAATGTGTATAAAATTGAAATTTAAATAAACAGAATTTTTTTCTAAGTAAAATTTTTTATAATTAACTTGAATTTAGAAGATTATCCAAAATTCAAATGTTTTCCAAGATTTCAAAAATTAGTTTTTTTAGAAGCATTCCAAGGTAAGAATGCTTTAAGATAAAAAATTTCCCAAATTATGGAATTTCTGTTCAAAAATAAGAAATTCCTTTGATTATTTGTAGAAATTGAAAACTGAGAATTTTGAAAGCAAGACGGAAATTGGAACCTGTCCAATTTTAAAGTTGGCAAGGTGGGAAGCTTTTCAAATGTTTATTAGTTTGTGTACTGTTTAAATTTTAAATTAAAAGCCTCGAGTTTAGGAAATTTTTGAAATCAAGGAAGTTTTGCAACTTAAAAATTTCTTATTTTCAAAACAAAAATGTAATCTATTAATACGTTAAAATATTTATTATTGAAATCTGTAATTTTATCTCGAAAGATGAAAAATTAAAAAAATGTTAATAATGAACAATTTGTTTTTAACAGGAAAAAAAAATTATTTTAAAAGCATCTCTTTAGTTCACAGTTAGTTTTAATTTGAATGTCATAAATTCCATTGGATGAGTATTAATTTATCGAAAAATTATTTGCCAATAACGTTCGATTTTCGAAAAAATATTTTTTTTTTCATTTTTTTTTTTGTATAGATTGAAATTTTTATTTATAAAATTTTCAGCTACTGAATTCTTAACTGTTGAAAATTGAAGAAAATGGAAAAAAGAAAATTAAACTTTCTTTCTGGAAAATGAAAATTGAACTTTCTTGAAAATTCAAGATAATTAAAAAATGAATTTTCAACTATTAAAAATTGAGGAAAATTCATCAGTTGAAAATTCAATTTTCGACGGTTACAAATTAAAGTGTTGAAAATTTAATTTTCAATTTTAACCGTTACATTTTCAAACGATCTATTTTCGATAATTGAAAATTCAGGAAAATTTAAGCAAATTGAATTTTCAACTAAAAATTCAAGTTATGAAACTTCAATTTTCCACAGTTAAATTTTCAACTGTTAAAAATTAAATAAAATTAAAAACTAAGTTTTCAACAGTTTAATATTCAATTTTTAAAATTTAAGAAAATTAAAAATACAACTGCTAAAAATTGAATTTACAATTTTCTTCGATTTTCAACAGTTGAATTTTCTTTAATTTTCATCTGTTCAATTTTAAACTACTGAAAATTAAAGAAAATAGAAAAATCAAATATTGAAAATTCAATATTCAATTTTCTTTGATTTTCAACTGTTACAAATAATTTAATTATTAATTTTTAAAATAAAATTCTCTTCCATTTTTCACAGTTAATTTTTCAAACGTTAAGAATTCCAGAAAATTTAAGCAAATTGTATTTTCAACTAAAATTTTAATTTTTGGAAATTAAATTTTCAACTGTTGAAAATGAAAGAAAATTCATTTGTTAAAAATTCAACTTTCTTTTATTTTCTGGACTTGAAAATTAAAGTATTGAAATTACCATTTTTAATTTTCAACAGTTCCATTTCTAACCGTTAAAATATTTAAAAAATTGAAGTAAATTTAATTTTTAACAGTTGATATTTCAACTAAAAATTCAAGTGCTAGAACTTCAATAAAATTTTAACAGTTCAATTTTCAGCTGTTGAAAATTGAAGAAAATTGAAAATTCAATTTCCAGCAGTTGCATTTTCTACAGCTGTATTCTCAACAGTTGATAAATTAAGGGAATGGAAAATTGAGCTGCTTAAAATTGAAGAAAAATTAAAATTCATCTGCTGAAAATTAAATTTTCTTTAATTTTCAACTGTTCAATTTTAAACTTTTAAAAATTGAAGAAAATAAAAAATTTAACTGTTGAAAATTCAACATTCAATTTTCTTCAACTTTCAACAATAAAAAATTTAACTGTTATACATTTAATTTTTAAATTTAAAATAAAATTAAAATATTTAAAATTCAATTTTTGATTTTCAACACTTCAATTTTTAGCCCTTGGAAATTCAACAAATTTTAAAGAAATTGAATTTTTCAACAGTTGATATTTCAACAACAATTTTCAGTAGTTGGATATTCTACAGCTGTATTTTCAACAGTTGAAAAATTGAGAAAATTAAAAATTCAACTGCTTAAAATTGAAGGAATTTTTAAATGCAACTGCTGAAAATTAAATTTTCTTTCATTTTCAACTGCTGAAAATGGTAGAAAAATGAAAATTGAACTGTAGAAAATTCAATTTTCTATCATTTTCAAGAGTTAAAAATCAAGTTCTTGGAAATTCAACTGCTGAATATTCAATTTGCAACACTTTAAAATTGAAGAAAATTGAAAATTCAATTTTCAACAGCTGAAAGTTCAACTGTTAAAAAGTCAACTGTTTGAAATTGAAGGAAAATGAAAATTGAATTTCGAACTGTTGAATACTCAACGGCTGAAAATTGAAGAAAATTGAAAATTGATTGAAAATTCAATTTTCAATTTTCTACAGTTTTCTTCTATTTTTTATTTATCAACAGTTCAATTTTCTACTGTTAAAAATTTAAGAAAATTGAAAAACAACTGCTGAAAATTGAATGTTCAAGTTTTTTCAATTTTCAACAGTTGACATTTCTTTAATTTTCAACTATTTAATTTAAAACTACTGAAAATTTAAGAAAAAAGAAATTTCAACTGTTGAAAATGCAAATGTTATGAATAATTTAATTATTAATTTTTTTAAATTAATATCTCTTCCATTTTTTACAGTTTATTTTTCAACCGTTAGAAATTCAAAAAATTTAGGCAAATTTAATTTTCAACTACAAGTTTAACTGTTGGAAATTCAATTTTTAACTATTGAAAATTGAAGAAAATTCATCTGTTAAAAATTCAATTTTCTTTCATTTTCTACAGTTAAAAGTGAAAGTATTGAAAATTCACTTTTTAATTTTCAACAGTTTCATTTTTACGTTAAAAGTTGTCAAAAATGGGAGCAATTTGATTTTTTAACAGTTTTTAACAGAAAAAAAAAATCTAATAATTCAAGTGTTAGAACTTCAATTTTTAATAGTTAAATCTTCAACAGTTGAAAACTGAAGAAAATTTGATATTTAATTTTCAGCAGTTGCATTTTCCACAGCCATATTTTCAACATTATAAAAATGAAGAAAATTGTAAGTTCAAATGCTTCGAACTGAAAAAAAAATGAAAATTCATCTGCTCAAAATTGAATTTTCAATTTTCTTCAATTTTCAGCTTTTAAAAATTGAAGAAAATAGAAAACTTATCGGTTGAAAATGCAATATTCAATTTTCATTGTCTTTCAACAGTAAAAAATTCAACTGTTATAAATTTGATTTTTAAGTGTTTAAAATAAAATTCTCTTCCATATTTAACAGTTCATTTTTCAACCATTAAAAATTCAAGAAAATTTAAAAAAATTTAATTTTCAACTAAAAATTTAATTTTTGGCAACTAAATTTTTAACAGTTCAATTTTCAACTTTTGAAAATTAAATTTTCTTCAATTTTATACATTTAAAAATTGAAATATTTAAAATTCAATTTTTTATTTTCCCTTGAAAATTCAAGAAATTTGAAAGAAATTTAATTTTTCAACAGTTGATATTTAGGGGCCAATTTTCAGCAGTTGAATATTCTTCAGCTGTATTTTCAACAGTTGAAAAATTATGAAAATTAAAAATTCAACTGCTTAAAATTGAAGAAATTTGAAAATGCAACTGCTGAAAATTAAATTTTCTTTAATTTTAAACTGCTGAAAATTATAGAAAAATGAAAAAAAAATTTAACTGTAGAAAATTCAACCGTAGAAAATTCATCTGTAGAAAATTCAATTTTCTGTAATTTTCAAGAGTTGAAAATCAAACTGTTGGAAATTCAACTGCTAATTATTCTATTTTCAATTGTTGAAAATTGAAAATTCAATTTTCAACAGCTGACAGTTCAACTGTTAAAAAGTCAACTGTTAGAAATTGAAGGAAAATCAAAATTGAATTTCAAACTTTTGAAAAGTCAACTGCTGAAAATTGAAAATTGATTGAAAATTCAATTTTCAATTTTCTGCAGTTTTCTTCTATTTTTAACTGTTCAAAATTCAATTATCTTCGATTTGCTACAGTTAAATTTTTAACCGTTGAACATTTGTAAAAATTAAAGCAAATTTAATTTTCAACTAAAAGTTCAAATATTGGAAGTGAAATTTTCAACAGTTAAATTTTCAACTGTTGAAAATTCAAGAAAATTGAAAATATAATTTTCATCAGCTGAAAGTTCAACTGTTAGAAATTGAAGGAAAATGAAAATTGAATTTCTAACGGTTGAAGACTAAACTTCTGAAAATTGAAGAAAATTTAAAATTCAATTTTCAACAGTTTTCTTCTATTTTTAACTGTTTAAAATTCAATTATCTTCGATTTGCTGCAGTTCAATTTTCAACCGTTAAAAATTTGTAAACATTGAAGCAAATTTAATTTTCAACTAAAAGTTCAAATATTGGAAATGAAAATTTCAACAGTTAAATTTTCAACTGCTGAAAATTCAAGAATTTTCTGCTAAAGATTAAAAAGTTGAAACTTTAATTTTCATCTGTCAAAAGTTCAAAAAGCTTGAAAATTCAATTTTCAACCGTTCAATTTTCAAAAGTTTAAAATTTAAGAAAATTGAAAATTTAATTTTCAACAGCTGAAGGTTCAACTGTTAGAAATTGAAGGAAAATAAAAATTGAATTTCGAACTGTTAAAAACTCAACTGCTGAAAATTGAAGAAAATTGATTGAAAATTCAATTTTCAATTATCTACAGTTTTCTTCTTTTAACTGTTTAAAATTGAATTATCTTCGATTTACTACAGTTAAATTTTCAACCGTTACAAATTTGTAAAAATTAAAGCAAATTTAATTTTTAACTAAAAGTTCAAATATTGGAAATGAAATTTTCAACAGTTAAATTGTCAACTGTTGAAAATTCAAGAATTTTCAACCAAAAATTAAAGTGTTCGAACTTTAATTTTCAACAGTTAAATTTTCATCTGTTGAAAGTTTAAAGAGCTTGAAAATTCAATTTTCAACCGTTCAATTTTCAAATGTTGAAAATTTGAGAAAATTCAAAATTTAATTTTCAACAGTTGAATTTTCTACAGCTGTATTTTCAACTTTTGAAAAATTAAGAAGATTGAAGAATACTGCTTAAAATTGAAGGAAACTGAAAATCTAACCGTTGAAAATTGAATTTTCAATTTTCTTCAATTTTTGACAGTTGAATTTTCTCTAATTTTCAACTTCTGAAAATTGAAAAAAAATAAAAACAGAAAATTCAACTGTTGAAAACTCAATTTTCAATTTTATTTAATTTTCAACAGTTGAAAATTATATTGTTGAAAATTCAATTGTCAACTGTTCAAAAGTGAAGAAAATTGAAAACTCAATGTTCAATTTTCAATTTTCAGAAAATTGAAAATTTATCTGTTGAAAATACAATTATTACCTTTCTTCAATTTTTAATAGTTTAAAAGTTAAAGATAAAAGCGATTTTTTTCATATTAAAATAATTTCACATGTGAAATTAATAAAAAACATTTGAATTCACAAAAAAAATGTAAAAAAAATAGTTTTTTTAAAAACGAGTTGCTATTGATAAATAAATTCCTGGCAAATTAATAATCATCCAATGGACTCTCAGTAGGAAATTCATGACAATAAAAAAATCCTAACTCTGATCATTTCCTTGGCAGTGAAAATTATAAAAAAAATGTACTTTATACGAAATGAAGCAAATTTTTCTGCGAAAATTCTAAAATCTGTCAAGTGTGAACTCTTTCCTGAAACCAAATTTTCTTAAATTATAAATGTTAATTTTTTTAAAGCATTAATTAATATTTTAAAGTATTTGTGTATTTTTGTCGACCAGGGTGCGTCATTAACTTCCGATTTTAAATCTTGCCGATTACTGGTCCAATAATTTTTATAAAGACGAGAAAAAATCGACCTCAGCCAGGATTTGAACCGGGAGCGCCAATGTTCGTAAGCGGTGCGTTATCCACTTACGCCACCGCGGCGACAGTAGATGGCCTAATCGATTAACGCTCCACCCATGAATTATTGCGTTCCCGGTTCAAATCCTGGCTGAGGTAGATTTTTTTTCATTTTTTTTTTTCATTATGTTATGTTTTTATATCAAGGACAATAAATGTTTCAGCGTTGCTCGGGGAAAGGAGTGCAACAAAAACCAAAATCGATTGACAAAGGGAGCCAAACGACGTAATATTTACTATGTGTTAGATCTAAGTAGAATTTTATAATAAAAACATCGAATTTTTTTGGTGAAGTTACCTTCGGGTTCTTTGGCAATGACTGTGCTGCTCCGATCGACGCCGCTTTTCTTATCCTCTGTACAACATATACACATTTACATCACGTACAGATAAACATCCTATACGTTTGCCTAGTGCCTATATTTTTATATATATTAGGGTGGTCCAAAAATTTTTTTTCTTAAAAAGCACCCCTACAAATGGTTTTTTTTTTTGTCAAAATGATTCCTGATTTTTGGCAGAATTTGAAAAAGACTCTTCAAAAAGCCGGGTTTTTGAAAATGATATTGCAACTGTTTAAAAATAAAGAAAAAAAATCAACTGTTGAAATTTTCTTTATTTTTCAACAGGTAAAAATTCAAAAGTTGAAAATTAAATTTTTAATTTTTTTCAATTTTCAAAAGGTAAAATTTCAACTGTTGCATTTTCAATTTTGAACTGTTGAAAATTCAATTTTCAATGTTCTTCCATTTTCAACAGTTCAATTGTCAACCGTTGAAATTTATGACAATTGAATTTTCAACTCAGGACTCAACTGTTGGAATTTCAATTTTCAACTGTTGAAAATTTAATAAAATTGAAAATTCAATTTTCAATTTTAAACAGTTGAATTTTCTTTTATCAACTGTTAAATTTTCAAAAGGTGAAAATGCAAGTGTTGAAAATTGAATGTTCAATTTTTTTCAATTTTCAAAAGATAAAATTTCAACTGTTGCAAATTTAATTTTCAATGTTTAACAGTTAAAACATGAATTGTTGAAAATTTGAATTTTCCACGGTTAAAAATTCTATTTTCAATTTTCAACTGTTGAAAATTCAATTTTCAATGTTCTTCCATTTTCAACAGTTCAATTTGTAAACGTTGAAATTTAAGACAATTGAATTTTCAACTCAGGGTTTAACTGTTGGAATTCAATTTTCATCTGTTGAAAATGTAATAAAATTGAAAATTCAATTTTCAATTTTAAACAGTTGAATTTTCTTTCATTTCAACTGTTAAATTTTCAAAAGGTGAAAATTAAAGAAAATTTGAAATTCAACTGTTGCAACTTTCTTTAATTTTCAACAGGTAAAAATGTAAGTGTTAAAAATTAAGTTTCCAATTTTTTTTCAATTATCAAAAGATAAAATTTCAACTGTTGCAAATTTAATTTTAAATTTTCACCAGTTAGAACATTAGTTGTTGAAAATTTCTATTTTCCACGGTTGAAAATTCTATTTTCCATTTTCGACTGTTGAAAATTCTATTTTCAATGTTGTTCCATTTTCAACAGTTGAATTTTCTCCAATTTTCAACTGTTAGATTTTAAACTAAGAAAAAATTAAATTTTAAATTTTCAACAGTTAAATATATATATATTTTATATTTATATTTTATTTTAAACTCTTGAAAATTCAATGTTTAATTTTCTTTCATTTTCAATAATAGTTGAGAATGGAATTTTCAACTATGAATTTAACTGTTGAAAATTCAATTTTAAACTGTTGAAAAATCAATAAAAGTGAAAATTGAATATTCAACTGTTGAAAATTAATGAAAATTGAAAATTGAATTTTCAGAAGTTTAATTTTTAACAGGTGTTATTCCAACTGTTGAATATTGAGAAAAATTGAATATTCTACTGCTGAAAATGAATTGAAAACTCAATTTTCAAATTTCTTCAATTTTCAACAGGTTAATTTTCTTTAATTTTAAACTGTTGAAAATTGAAGACAAGTTTTTATTTCAAGTTCAATTGGTTACAATTGAATTTTGAATTTTTAACGGTTAAAAAATCAATTTTCAAGAGTTGAATTGTTAACTGTTAAAAATTGAAACTACAATGTTCAATTTTCTTCCACTTTTAACTATTAAATTATCAACTATTGAAAATTTATGAAATTTGAGGAAAATTGAATCTTCAACTAAAAATTGAACTGTTGCAAATTAAATTTTTCAGTGTGGAAAATTGAATAAAATTGAAAATTGGATTTTCAACTGTTGAAAATTCAAAAAATTGAATATTTAATTTTCAGATGTTGAATTTTTTACATCTGTATTTTCAATTGTTAAAAAATTAAGAAAATTGAAAATTCGGCTACTGAAAATGCAAGCAAATTGAAAAATCAACAGCTGAAAATTCAATTTTTTTCAATTTTCAACACTTGAATTTTAAAAAGATTCAAATTCTAAAGTTCAATTTTAAACTGTTAAAAATTGAGGAAATTTTTAATTTTATCCGCTGAAAATTCAATTTTGAACTGTTGAAAATTCAACTCAGATTTTTGACAGATTTATTTAAAAAAAATGAATGTGATTTTAAATTTTCTGAATATTTTAGGTTGATAATAATTTTTCTATCTAAGATTTATTATAAAGTTTAGCAAGTAAAACAGAATATAAATTTTTTTTTAGTTAAAAATTGGTTGAATTCTTGAGTTTAAGAAATTTATTTCAAATAAGCCAAATTGATAATCCTTAAAAATAAAGATTGCATATTTGTGAATAATCTAAATTTGCAATTGATTAAAATTCAACTAATGGACTTCAAATCAGTACAAATTTTTTTTATTGATTAATAATTTGAAATTTTCCATAAATAAATTAAAAACCCATTTTGGGGACACCTACATTCATTTTTTTAAATTCTGCCAATATTCAGTGATAAATTTCATTCAAAAGAGTACTATACGCATACAAAAAAAACACAAAAATCGATTATTTAAATAAAAAGTTTAACTATGAAATTTCTTCCAAATAAACAAATTATTAATTTCTAAATTGAAAATTGAAAATTGAAAATGTGTTGGGGAATCCTCGCTACAGTGAATAATGCAACGTAAAGTGGATAATCATTAATTATGACCACGAAAAAAAGAAAAATAATTAATTTTAATTTCGATCCATTAGCGCGTATAGTGCCTTAACTTTTAATCTGATTAAAAATAATTATTTTACATACATTAGTATTTTTAAATAATTATTATCCACTGTGGGCAGGTTACGCCTAAATAATCAATATTTGCAATTGATTAAAATTCAACTAATGGAATTTTATTTCACCGATCAATAATTTGAAATTTTCTATAATTAAATTAAAAAACCGCCTTAATCCCTAAATATCTTTTTTTTAATTCTGCCAAAAATCAGGGGGCATCAAAAGGAACACTTTGTAGGGGTGTCAAATACGAAAAAAGCCTCATTTTTGGAAAATATAATATGAGTAGGTATGTACACGCTATGCCTCATATACAATGCAATATGCACCCCCGATATTATATACAATGTATGTACAAGAATTTTTTTTTCTTAAAAAGGAGGACGAAAATTCACAAAATATTTTTTCCTTTCGCTTTTACTGTTTCCTCTAAAGAGGAAAATCAAATTTGCTCATTTCGATCAGTATTCTTAAAATTTCTTTCCTCTATTTGACGAAGACTTAGTCATTTTCTTGTGTTATGTCAATGGAAGAGTCTTTCAGAAGTCGCGGCTCATGCAGTCTCTATTTACGTGCAGTGCAAGTGCAAGCTGACACGTATTTTTTGCAGTAAATCCGAGTAAAAATTAAATTTACCCACCCCTTTAATAAAAAAAGCATTTTTTCAATCAATCATTAGGTATTTAGTTCATTTTTTCTACTAATTTTATACCATTTTTGAGTTTTAAAGAGACGTAATTTAAATTTCGCGCCAATTGCAACGCTGGTGTCAATTCGGCGCGAAATTTAAATCGTGAACTATTTGTTCTTTAATTTGTAAACCTTGGAAGAAATGTTACCATTTCTAGAGTTTGAAAATCTTTTCTTATAATTAAAATTAATTGATCTTGTAGCGACTTTTACCCGAATTTTCATCCAGAATGATGAGCATGCAAAAGCAGGACGCATGCGCTAAAAGCTATGGATTTTTAATTCTTTATCGACGAAGAGGAAGAAAGGAAGGAAGAAAAAGGAAAGGCAAAAAGTAACACAAACAGGTGCAGGCGTATTGGAAATTCATGCCTTTTTCTATTCGTGTATTTGAAATACATTTCTCCGATATTTTTGTTGCTCCAAAAATACGGAAATTGAATTCAGAATCCTATCGATCAAATCGTTCTGAACAGGTAAACAATAACAATCGTATAATAAATACGATATTTATTTTCCTTCTTCCTTTCAGAACTTGAGTTCCAAAAGAAATAAAATTGAACTTTTATTTAATTTTGTTTTTTTATTTAGGACTTAATATAAGTTCTTAACAATTTTTTCTTATAAAAAGGGTTCTAATTCCAAGTCTTGTCGAAATAAATTGGAAAACTTTTCTTTTCCTCTTTCTAACTTAACTTGGGGCGTAACCCTTTTTTTAGTTTTCTTCTTTCAGAAATCATTTTAGTTTCCTTTCATGAAGTCTTCTTCCAACTTTATTAATTTCTTAGGTTGTCAACCATAAAATGTTTTATGAGTTGCATAAAATAATTTTCCTTAAAAATTTATTTAAAGGTATTAAACAATTTTTTTAAAAAACTTTGAATTTAAATTTGGCGCCGATGATCTCGAAACAGGGGAACCCCACTTCGAACATAACCTCTGAAGTAACAGAAGTCACTTCAAGATGTTGGTACCAATAAGGCGCGAAATTCAAATAAAAAGTTTGTTCTATTTAACAATAGACGCATTTTAACAGAATATTCTTGATCTTTTCTGTTTTAAATATCTATTCAACTTTTTAAAACTCGTCTATTGTTTTTTTGTTGTATTTTTCAATTGTATTTCAAATATATGGTGGGTAAATTGTGAGGTGCGTGCAAAAAGTGATAGTGTGGTTGGTGAGACGAGTACGAGTCGACAAAGACATATGACATTCAGAGGTCCAAAAACAGAATGGTGTTCATAAATCCATAACACCAGACTTGTACGTTCGGACAATGGCAAAATAGTGAGGGTCAAGAATATACCCAGGGTATAGAGGAATTAAAATTTTTTAAATTTAGGAATTTGATATATGGGTACAATAACGAATCTAGAATCGTTCATTCCTCTGAGGTGAAATAAAAAGGCTTCCGCATACAATTTTTTGCTTTTTATTCTGGCACGAAGACAACGTGCCATTTATTTTTTCGGGTCATTTTAAAAGAGTTCGAAAGATCTGAACGATTTCGAAAGTTGTTTCAATATTTTAAAAGAGTTTAGAGATTTCTGATTTGGAAAAGAATTTTCATTCTGAGTTGGAAGATCAGATAATTTTTGGTCATCAGAATTAAAATTTTGATTTGAGACAGAGAACCCTTTTTCTTAAACTTGGAAGAGGAAAGATTCAAATTGAGACGAATTCTGACCTGGACCAGGGATTTTTTATATATTCCCTTCCTCTAAATTAAAAATAAAATTCTATTATAAAATTGCAGACCCATTTCAAAAATTCCTTGTTCGAAGACAAATTAGAATTCTTTCCGGAAACTCGCTGTTCTAAAATCAAAATTATAATTCTTTAGAAACCATTTTTTTACTTAAATTCCCTGTTCCAAGTCAGGATAATTGTAATTCTGCAGATGATATTTTATATTTATTTTATTTATTCCCTGTCCAAGATCAGAATTATAAGTCCCATTTTTACCGTTAACAATTCTCGTTTTCCTGATTTTCGGGTCAGGTAGATACCCTGAATACAGATTTTTTCATTATCGCTCTCTGATCAAATTTTTTTCCTGTTTAAAAAAATGGTTTTCCTCGATTGAGGTGATGGTGAGAAGATCATTTATTTTATTTCGAATGATCCCTTTGTCCAATTAAACGTCTTTGACCACAAGAACATTTTGAAAAAAATGTAATGCATCATTTTTCAATCCAGAAAAAAGCACGTGAAAAAAGTGTTTATTTTGAGTTTGAAAAAAAAAAAGTTGAAAAAATTTCCAAAAATGTATGTGTCATGAAAAAGCAGTTTTTAGTTATTTTTTTCGCGAAAGGCGCCAAATAGGGCGAGGGACCAAAAGAAAAAAAAATTATTATGGTTTTTTCATTGTCACCCAAACACTTGATAGATGAAATTGAAAGAAATTTTTTACGAGAGAAAAGCAGCCACTGCAGAGAGATGAAGAAATAAATTTTTCGAGAGAATAGGATTATTATCTTATTAAATTAAGAAGCTTTCCAATAGATGAAAAATTCTTTTTCATTTGGAGAAAATGTACCAAATTTTTTTATTTGCACTTAAAAATATTTTTAGAGTTTAAAATAGTTTGCTTTAAAAAACAGTTCGACCTTTGGTAAAGTGATTTCGATTTCTAATAATTATGATTTAATAACAATTTAGAAGTAAAACATAATTTATAAAAGTACCAAAAAGGGATTTTGATATTTTTTTAAAAGTTTATTCAATATAATTTAATCAAAATAACTTAAAATTGGAATTTTATTGGCTCGAAATATTTAGTTTAGCATACAAAAAAGGGCTCTAAAGTGTTTTCACAAAAACAAGAATTTTGTATTAAAAAAAAATTATTTACTCGAAATAGACTTCTGAGTGTCATAACTTCGAAACTTTTATAGGTATAATATTAGATTTTTTATTTTTGCAAAGAATTTTATTCTCTTTAGTTATGATACAGATTTTGGGGACCTAGGATGGACGGTCAATAAAATTCCATTTTTAACTTATTTTCATGAAAATATGCATCGCAAAATTGTAAAGAGAAAAAACTAGGAGGTACCAGCCCTTTTGGATTTAAGTCATTCGAGACTTATTGTGTATTCTATGTCAATCTAGGGTCGAAAAAATACTGCTAATAATAGAATATTTTGAAAAACTACTTTCCTTATTTCTCAAAACAAGAAAAGAAAAATTTAGAATTTAAAATGCGCGCCACAATTATCTCGAAACCAGGAAGCCACACCAGCAACATAACGTCATGTTGGCACTATTGTAGCGCGAAATTTAAATAACAAGTTTTTCATTTTTTGACTTAAAAGGTACTAGCTGTATTTTTCAATAATAAAATCATATTAATAGCATAGTAGCTTTAAATTTACCATAAAATACGATTCATTGGATTAAATTTTTTTTTAAATTTTTATTAAAACTTTCTTCTTTTCTAATTTATAATCCTATTCTCTCGTCGCAGAAGTAAGTAAAATAAAATTGTGTTGAAAAAGTGGTCAACAAGTGAGATATCAGACGCTGCTCCTCGACCGAATTCCCGGTCCGCGTATTCTGATTGGTGCTTGGAGGATGCTCCTTCGTTTGTTCTTGACTTGAAACTCATTGCTATGCATTGAGTGTATTTGGTACACAACTACGAATAAAACGCACGAACTATCGCTAACATTAATGTTTGGCCGACTTCACTGAAGCGGGCACTAAATGTTAATTTCAGTGGAACATTCAAGAATATTTGAATTTCGCGCCACATTTTTACCACATCTGCCATTTCAGAGGTTATGTTAGCAAAAAATGACATCATAATTTTGGTGAAATTTTGGCGCGAAATTTAAACTGTCTAGGGGTCATCCACAAAATACATAAGGTGTTTTTCGGAAAATTAAACCTATGGCCACCACGCAATTTCTCAAAATTGATTCTTTTTCTTTTTTAAAAGTATAGTATCATATTTTTGGTTTAAAATTCATCTGTTGAGGTTAAACTTAAACGTTATAATTTCATTATTTGATTGAAAATCGAATTATTTTGTAGAAAATTCAACAATTTTGTTAAAAAGACATCCTTTTAGATTGAAAATTCCAGTGTTTTGTTAGAAAATCGTCTTTAACTTTATGTATCTTGTTGAAAATTCATCTTCTTGGTAATTATTTTATTTTTGGTTGATATTTTATATTTTTTCAGTTGAGAATTGAACTATGTGATTGAAAATTCATGTATTTTGTAGAAAATTCGTTTTTTTTTTTTGTAAAAAATTAATCTTCTTAGTTGGAAATTCTTTATATTGACTGAAAATTTAACTATTTTCTCGAAAATTTACTTTTTTTAGTTGAAAATTGAATTATTTGATTCAAAAGTCTTTTATTTTAAATTTATTGTTTCAACTCAAAATGTTAAAACTAAAAATTTTATGTTTGGTTGACATTTTATATTTTTCAGCTGAGAATTCAACTATGTGATTGAAAATTCATGTATTTTGTAGAAAATTCGTCTTTTTGTAGAAAATTAATCTTCTTAGTTGAAAATTCTTTATTTTGACTGAAAATTTAACTATTTTGTCAGAAATTTGCTTTTTTTAGTTGAAAATTAATTTTCTAGAATAAAAATTTAACTATTCCATTTTTGATTGAAATTTTTTTTATCAGTTTAAAAATTTCATGTTTTTGGATTTGGTCGAGGATTCAACTATTTGGTTAAAAATTATTTTTTTTTTATTGATATATCAACTATTAAAATTTACGATATTTAATTTTTTTGATGAAAATTATACTAATTAGCTGAAAGTTGAACTAATTTCTTGAAAAAAAATTTGTGTCGTTAAAGATTCATAAATTTAGTTAAAAATTCATTTTTTGGCAGTAAATTAAACTTTTTTGCTAAAAATGATTTTTTTTCTTTGGGTTGAAAATTCAACTATTCCAGTTTTTATTGAAAATTTATCTTTTTTAGTTAAAAGTTTAAATATTTGGTTGAAAATTTATCTTCTTGGTGAAAAATTAATCTTTTCGTTTAAAAGTTCCCCTTTATGGTTAAAAATTTGACTGTTCGATTAAAAATTATTTTGTTGTTAATGAAGATTCATTTTGGTTAAAAATTAATTTATTCAAGTGAAACTTGAACTATTTTGGGAAGAATTATTATTTTTTTCTGTAGAAAATTAATTCTCTCAACTGAAAATGTAACTATTCCATATTTGGCTAAAAATTTATATTTTTTAGTTGAAAATTTAACTACTTGGTTGAAAATGTATGTCTTTTGTAAAAAAATTTTTTTGCTTCTTACAAAATTAATCTTCTTGGTTGAAAATTCCTCATTTCGATTGAAAATTGATTTATTTGGTTAAAAATTTAACTTTTTTATTGAAAATCTACTCTTTTTTTGGTTGCAAATTAATTTCATTTACTAAAAATTTAAGTATTCCATTTTTGATTAAAAATTTATCTTTTTCGGTAGAAAATAAATCTTCTCGGTTAAAAATTCATCTTCCTGGTTAAAAATTCAAATGTTAGGCTAAAAACTAATTTTTTTATGATTCATTTCTTTGTTGCAAAATTCAACTATTTGTTTGGAAATTCCTTTTTTTCAAAATCAATACTTTATACTAAAAATGTAACTATTTTATTCTTGCTGGAAAATTATTCTTTTTT
>CAKNYM010052149.1:168099-209716 GCA_932195095.1 Andricus curvator | reverse complement strand
TAAAAATGTAACTATTTTATTCTTGCTGGAAAATTATTCTTTTTTAGCTGAAAATTTAACTATTTGTATAAAAATCCACTTATTTTGTTGAAAATTCAATTTTTTGGTGAAAAAGTAATTCTCTTGGTTAAAAATTGATCTTCTTGGTTAAAAATTTATTTTTCAGTCGAAAATTTAACTATTTTGTTAACAATCTTTTTTGTTTTCCACTGACAATTAATTTCCTTAACTGTTAATTAAACTTTTCAATTTTTTTGTTAAAAATTCATCTTTTTTAGTTAAAAATTCAACTATTTGGGTTTAAATTCACGTATTTTGTCAACAATTATTCTTTTTTTTTAGAAAATTAATCCTCTTGGTTGAAAATTCATAATTTCGATTAAAAATTCTTTTTTTTTTGGTTGGAAATGAACTTCTGTGTTGAAATTTTTTTTTCTTCAAAATTATTTTCATTAATTATTAGTTCATCTGTTTGGTTGAAAATTCAACTGTTAGGCTAAAAACTCATTTTTTTATGATTCATTTCTATATTGCAAAATTTAACTATTTTTTTGGAAATTCCGTTTTTTCAAAATCAGTACTTTAAACTAAAAATGTAACTTTTTTATTCTTGCTGGAAAATTATTCTTTTTTAGTTGAAAATTTAACAATATGTATAAAAATCCACTTATTTTGTTAAAAATTCATTTTTTTTTTTTGTGAAAAAGTAATCCTCTTGGTTGAAAATTCATCTTTTTGGTTGAAAATTTATTTTTCAGTCGAAAATTTAACTATTTTGTTAAAAATCTTGTTTGTTCTTATACTGAAAATCAATTTCCTTAGCTGTTAATTAAACTTTTCCATTTTTTTTGTTTAAAAATAATCTTTTTTAGTTGAAAATTCAACTATTTGTGTGAAAATTCACGTATTTTGTCAAAAATTATTTTTTTTTTTTGTAGAAAATTAATCCTCTTGGTTGAAAATTCATAATTTTGATTAAAAAATTAATTTTTTTGGTTAAAAATTTAACTATTTTGTTGAAAATCTTTTTTTTTTTTAAATTAATTTTTTTGAAGTGATAATTCAACTGTTCCTTTTTTTTGTGAAAAATTAAAATTTTTTTAGTTGAAAATTTAACTATTCGGTTGAAAATCCACTTATTTTGTTAAAAGTCGATTTTTTTGTAAAAAAGTAATCTTCTTGGTTGAAAAATCATCTTTTTGGTACAAAATTCATTGTTAGTTGAAAATTGAACTATTTTGTTGAAAATCCTTTATGTTTTTTTTTTAATTAATTTTTTTAACTGATAATTAAACTGTTCCTTTTTTTGTAATAAATATTTTTTTTTTTTAGTTGAAAATTCAACTATTTATGTGAAAATTCATGTATTTTCTTGAAAATTGGTCGTTTTCGGTACAAAATAATTTTTCTGTTTGCAAGTTCCTCTTTTTGCCTAAAAAATGAACTATTTAGTTGAAAAATGATTTATTTTGTTTAAAATGTATAAATTTGGTCTTACATAAAATCTTCCAGTGGCCCCCCCCCCCCAAAAAAAAATCTTCTTACGTAATTTGTGGATGACCCCTAAATAAAAAATTAGATTTACAATGAGAAAAATGACTATTAGAGATAGAAAAATCAAAACCAGAGATCTTCTCTTTATAAAATTTTAATTATTCACTTTTTTTCGTATAAATAAATTTTTAGAAATTCAAGATTTGCAATCAATGTTATAAAAAGTTTATGTGTACATTTTTGAAATTAATGAGACATTTTTGAAAAATCTGAAATAATTTTAATTTTGAAAAAATATTTTTTTTTCTTAAAAATAATAATTGAACTGTTAACATTTACTGCCCTCTTCATAATCGCTAGTGTATTTCGTAGCGGACGATCGGGAGCACATCGAAGGCATTCAACGAAAAAGTCAAAAAAGTCATAATAGCAGCAAAATAAGATAAAAGTACAAAAATGGCACCTAAGGATGCAAATAAATTTTCAACAGAACCTTTCGATATTTCAATATCGTAATTTTCATTTACCTCGAAAGTTTCTGTCAAAAAAAAAAAAAAAAAAAAAAATGTGAGAAAACTATTAAAGTAAATATCGTGAGAAAGGGGTGAGAATAAAAGCAAAAAAATGTGATGAGGAAGGTAACATTTATAAAAAAAAATTCTGAAAAAATGCAAAATCTAGACTAATATAACTAACAAGACTATTGAATCAAACCTTGCTAACTTCTTGTTCGGATCATCCAGAAGAGCTCAAAGATCGACTAAAAAGGGAATTTTTCTATTTTTCGAAACAAAGTGCTTTTATTTCCTACAATTTTTAAATTGTGACAAATCTAATTTGCAACAAAGAATTACGTAATAGTCGACGAATATTTGACAATGGTGAATTCGACGCTCGTGCTACTTGCGAATCCTAGTCGATTGCTTTTCTGAAATTATCATACACATACAATTTTTTTTTATTTTTTTAAATCTATGCTACTTCTATCTTTATCGTATTTACTATTTCGAGGTGTAATCGAAATTAAAAAAAAAATGCTACGTGATTGACAGCGTTGATGAGTGGGGGAAAGAGAAGAGATAAGAGAATGATCATTTCCGGTTGCTGAAAGTGGTGGTCGATATTCACGGTCTCACTTCGACAAAAAAACGATAGATTTTTTTCAAAAATCTATTTTTTTGACTCCTCTGATTTTTTTTTCATCCTGAGAGAAGTCTTATTGTAATTATTTTACAACTTAATGGTCAACGTTTTAGAATAATTTTTAATAACATATTTAGATTTTAATTTAATCATTTTTGTACATTTACTTTTTAATTTTTTATTTACATATTATAAATTAATATAAGAAAGTTATTTATCATTTTTTGTCCATTAATACTTCCTGAAATGTTCTTGAAAAAAATGATAGTGATAAAATTGATGATTCAAAACATGTTTTATTAATAACAAATAATTTAGAATATTTTTTCTTTCAAATTATTCTTATTTTTTTAAATATGAAAATTTATATTTTGATTATTATTTTATGATGAAAAAGTTAAAAACCACATTTTAAAGAGCAGGAAGCCAAGAACTAGTCGGTATTTTTTCATCTCATTATTTTTAATAACTTTATGAAATTATTTGTCAATATTTGTTTATATTATTTACAGGGATCACAGCAGTGCAGTGGTTCAATTTTTGGTAAAAAAAGGAGATAAAAATATATTAAAAAAAAATTCAAGAAGATTAAAAAATAGATAAACAGAATTAAATCAACTTCAAATTAATTATATTTTTTAAACGTATTAAAAATTAATCAAAATTTCTATTTATTTATTGCAGGCTTCACAGTGATTCACCTATTCCCCTTTTCTAGTCTAATATTAAATTTTTGGTTGAGTAGTCATCTTTTTTGTTCAACTATTTTATTATTTAGTTAAAAATTTAATCTTTTTTTTGAAAACTCAACAGTTTTGTTGAAAAATCGTCCTTTTTGGTTGAAATTTCAACCATTTTCGTAAAAAATTCAACTATATAGTTGAAAGTTAACATTTTTGTTGATGGTTAATAATTTCGGGTTGAAAATTCGATTTTTTGGCAAACAATTAATATTTTTGGCTTGAAAATTCAACAATTTCGTAGAAAGTTTGTTCCTTTCTGAGCTGAAAAATTTATCTTTTTTGGATGAATTCACTGTTTTTCATTTTAAATTAAAATTTTTTTATTGTTGAACTATCGAGTATAAAATTTTTCATTTAGAATTCATCTTTTTTTTTAGAAAATTCAAATATTTGGTAGCAAATTAACTTTTCTGTTAAAAATTCATATTTTTGACTGAAAATTATAATGAATTGATGATTCAAAACTTTTTTTTATCAATAACAAATAATTTAGGATATTTTTTCTTTCAAATTATTCAAAAAACAAATTTTGAAAAAAAATGATTGAATATTTCATTTTTTTAAATTTATTAATTTATTACTTCTATTTTAAGATATAATCATTAAGATAATTAAGCAATTTATTAAATTAAAATATTTATATGAAAATGACATTTTGAAAAAAAATTTTATTGCTACCAAATATTTGAATTTGCTACCAAAAAAGATGAATTTTAAACGAAAAATTTTATACTCGATACTTAAAAAAAAAAAAATTTAATGACTTGTAGAAAATTCGCCTGTTAACATTGAAATTCAACAATTTAGTTGACATTTTTTTTATTTCTTGACTAAAAAATCGTTCTTGGTTGAAAATTTAAATCTTATTAAAAATTTAATTCTTATTAAAAATTGATCTCTTATTGAAAATTCATTTTGGTTTGAAAATTCCTCTCTTATTCTAGAAATTTAATCCTTTCTAGTTAAAAACACAACTAAAAATTAGAATTTTTTTTTAATTGAATAAAAATTAAATAGTTAAAATTAATTAGTTAAAAATTAATCTATTTTGGTTAAGAATTCCACTATTTTCTGAAAAATTTGACTTTTGTACTGAAAGAAACTAATTTTTATTTAAAATTGCAATTTTTTTTGGCTCAAATATCAACTATTACATTTTTTGTTAACATTTTATTTTTTTTGTTAGGTAAAAAATTAAACTTCTTGGTTAAAAGTTGAACTTTTTAATTCAAAATTAACTTTTTTCGTTCAAGATTCATAATTTTATTTTAAAATTCATACATTTGGCTACAAATGTAACTATTTTGTTGATGGTTAATAATTTCGGGTTGAAAATTCGACTTTTTTTGTAGACAGTATTTTTGCCTTAAAAATTCAACAATTGATTTAAATTTTTTTTTTCTTTCTCGGCTGAAAAATCTGCTTAGGTTGAGGATTCAACTCTATTGTTGAAAATTCGTCTTTTTTTATCAATTTAACTCTATTTGAATTTAAAATAAAAATCCTTTTTAGTTAAAATATTAAATTTTTCGTTTCGAATTCACTCTTTTGGGTAGCAAATTCATATATATGATTGCAAATGAACTTTTTTGTTTAAATTTTATATTTTTGGCTCAACAATTTGGTTGAAAATTTTTTTCTTTCGTGGTTAAAAAAGAAACTATTTCGTTAAAACTTAATCTGTTAATTTTTTAAACAAAAAAATGTTTAATTACAAATTTAAAAATTTTGTAAAACAATCATTTTTTGATTGAACGCAACTAATTTTGATTAAAAATTAAAATCTTCTTTAGCTGAAATATAAGCTATATTACATTTTTCGTTGAGAATTTATCTTTTTTAGTTGAAAATTCAACTTCTTGGTTGAAAGTTGAAATATTTTATTGAAAATTAACTTTTTGCGTTGAAGATTCATAATTTTAATAAAAAATGCATCTATTTGGTTGAAAATGTAACTATTTTTTGAAGAAAATAATTTCGGTTTAAAAATTCATCTGTTTTGTTGACAATTCGTCTTTTTGGCTTAAAAATTCAAACATTTGATTGACTTTTTTTTTCTTTCTCGGCTGAAAAATCTCCTTTGTTTGAGGATTTAACTATTTTGATGAAAAATCATCCTTTTTTATAAATTCAATTTTTTTTTTTAATTCAAAATAAACATCATTTTTAGTTGAAATATCAAATATTTGTTGAAAATTAATATTTTTATGTTGAAAATCAGACTATATTGTAGAAATTTAACTTGAAAATTCAACAATTTGGTTGACAATTTTCTTCTTTTCGGCTAGAAAATTTTTTGTTAGTTGAAAATTCAACTTTAATTAAAAATTCGTCATTTTAATTTGAAAATCAATCTCTTTTTGTAGTATTTTCATATTTTTTTGTTGAAAATTAATCTGTTTTGGTTGAGCACTCAACTATTTTGTGAAAAATTGATCTTTTTTTAATTTATTGCAACTATATTTTATTTACAAATAAAATATTTTTTGTTTGTAATATCAACTATTACATTTTTTGTTTAATATTCATCTTTTTTAGTTGAAAATTCAACTATTTGGTTAAGGGTTGAACTAGATTGTTGAAAAATAATTTTTCTTGCAGATCTATAATTTTAGTTGAAAATTCATTTCCTTGTATAGAAATGTAGTCAATTTATAGAAAATTTAAACATTGTGTCAAAAATTTAAATTTTTGGGTTATAAATTATTTGCAGAAAATTCATCTTCTTAGCTTGATAGTTCAAAAATTGTGCTTGTTTTTTTCTTTTTTGACTAAAAGATCTTTTTTTGTTGAAAAATTAAATATTTCGTTTGAAATTCGTCTTTTTGTATGAATTTAACTGCTTTTTATTCAAAATTATATTTTTTTGTTACAAATTCAACTATTTGTTTGAAGGTTGAACGGATTTGCTCAAAATTAATTTTTTTTTATTTTAATTATCTGTTTGGTTGAAAATGTAACTACTTTGTTGAAATGTTGTCTGTTTGGGTTGAAAATTCAAGTATTTACTTAAAATGTAATTTTTTGTTGAAAATTTATATTTTCGGGCTGAAAATTCAACTATTTTAGCAGAAAATAGAACTATTGGGTTGCAAATTAGTTTTTTTGATGAAAAAACCACATATTTTTGAGTTGAAATTTCAATTTTGTAGAAAATTCACTTTTTTGGTTTAAAAATTCAACAATTTAGTTGAATTTGGTTTCATTCTTGACTGAAAAATCATTTTTGGTTAAAATTGAATTATTTTGTTAAATGTCGTTTTCTAGATTATTCAACTGTTTTTTAAATGAAATTTTTTATTTTTTTTTGAAATTCAACTGTTTGGTTAAAATTTGAACGACGTTGTTGAAAAATTTATTTATTTTTATTGAAGATTCATCGAATCATCATTTTAGTCGCAAATTCATCTCTTTGTTTGAACTTTGTTGAAAATTCAACTATTTTGGTAGAAAATATAAATATTTGGTTGGAAATGAATTCGCCTTTTTTCTTGAAAATTAAACAATTTAGTTGAAGTTTTTCTCCTTTCTTGACTAAAAAATATTTTTTGATTGAAAAATAAATTATTTTTTTGTAAAGTCGTTTTTTTGGGATGAAAATGAACTGTTTTTAATTTAAAATAAAAATATTCTTTGAAAATTCCACTATTTAGTTAAAAATTTATCTAGTTGTTGAAAATGCAACGTTAATTTTATTTTAAAGAATTTATTACCCTATTTCGTGAAATAATTATTTTTCCTGTTTTTAGAGCATTTTGACCTGTGAAGCCATCCTTTAAATCTACAAAATGAGCAAATAAATCCTCCAGGAAATATTTGAAATTGGCATTATTAAAAATTGAAAAAGAATCTCATTCAAAGCGTCTTGTATTAATTTTTTTTAAAAGAATCGAAATCTTGCAAAAGGAGGGAATAGGGGATAATATTAAAATTATTCTTCATTAATTATTTTAATTTTTAAAAATTCTCGAATTCAACTATTTTATGGTATTCTTGAAATTTTTTGGGAAAAAGGAGGAAAAGGGGATCAGATGAAAAAGGGGGCGACTTTGATCCCTGTATTTGAATAAAATATTATTAAGTATTAAAAATAAACTTTAAAAAAATACCGTGACTAGTAATTGGAACTTTTTTGTGACACTAAAGGGGACACATCGCATCAGTGTGAAATTGTGAGAGTTGAAGATATCGATGTGCACAGTGTTTAGCGACGAAGTCCAATAATAATTTAATTATTATTCGTCCTCGCACTTTTATTTCTCCAGTACATGCGCACTTCGACATATTTTAATGCCATCTACGTGTTATGGATTTGTGAGCATCGGAGTACAAATACCGGCGATAATTACTTTTTACTCGCAGCTGCTCTACTTTACGCTCAGATTTACCCAGCGACGAACCCAGAATAAATTCAAGAATAAATTTAAAAAGTACAGAAAAAAAATTATAAATTTCTAAATTTTATTCTTTTTATATTTTTGAGTTAAATTTTCACGCCTCTATTCCATACTGCTCCTCGTCGTGTTTATTCACGGTACCGCTCCTCGTAGCGTTTATTCACTGTACCGCTCCTCGTCACGTTTAGTCACTCTACCGCTCCTCGTCGCATTTATTCACTGTGCCGCTCCTCGTCGCATTTATTCACTGTGCCGCTCCTCGTCGCGTTTATTCACTGTGCCGCTCCTCGTCGCGTATACTCACAGTACCGCTCCTCGTCGCGTTTAGTCACTCTACCGCTCCTCGTCGCGTTTAGTCACTCTACCGCTCCTCGTCGCGTTTAGTCACTCTGCCGCTCCTCATCGCCTTTAGTCACTCTGCCGCTCCTCGTCGCGTTTAGTCACTCTGCCGCTCCTCGTCGCGTTTATTCACTGTGCCGCTCCATGTCGCATTTAGTCACTATACCGCTCTAGTTCAATTTTTGACGATATTGACTTTTTATATAAAAAAACAGATCATTCTACGTCTTCTGTTAAAATATTATGTATTTCTACACAGTATTTGATTAGGTTTGCTATTTTTTACATTATTTATTTAAAGGTAATAAATATTTGTAACGTTTACATCAATATTTTTTTTCAAATCTCATTCAGATTATATTTATATATTTTCTATCATACAAATTATTCATAAAATATTTGTCTTTAATCTTTCTTCATGGTTTCGAATGAAAACAAAAATGGTATTTTCTTCATTTCTTTCAATGATTATCAAAATACTTGTATTTTGAAAAAACAGCACTTCTTCTATTAAACTTTTCATATTATGTGACATGAATTTTGAAAAAAATTTAATAGAAATTTGTAGGTTTGAATTTGAGAAATTTACTGCAACCATTTTCATAATTGTCGTCCGTATTTCTGAATTTTGGTATGGCTATTTAAGGTCATATGAGCGTGACCTCAAAATTTGTTTTCACATGTTTTTTAAAACCAGCTTACGCTCACACGAAACGCGATATCGAGTTGAAAATTTGGGAAACTAAATATGAAGCACCATGAAATGCGGTTCTGGGCCTGAATTTTTATAATTAAAAAAATTTTTGTTTTGCTTTTTCATATTTATAAAAATTTAGGACCAGACCCGCGTTTCTTAGTGCTTTATATTTAGTTTCCCAAATTTTCAATTTGATATCGCATTTCATGTGAGCGTAAGTTGGTTTTGAGAAAAAAGTGAAAAAAAAAAATATTGAGGTTACTCTCACATGGCCTTAAATCCTTAATCGGCTCTCCTGAAAACTTGGTACAGTGACTTAACGCGACGAGGATCGGCACAGTGAATAAACGCGACGAGGAGCGGCACAGTGAATAAACGCGACCAGGAGCGGCACAGTGAATAAACGTGACGAGAAGCGGCTGAGTGACTAAACGCGACAAGGAGCGGTACAGTAAATAAATGCGACGAGGAGCGGTAGAGTGACTAAACGCGACAGGGAGCGGTACAGTGACTAAACGCGACAAGGAGCGGTACAGTGACTAAACGTGACGAGGAGCGGTACAGTGAATACACGCGACGAAGAGCGGTAGAGTGACTAAACGCGACGAGGAGCGGTACAGTGACTAAACGCGACGAGGAGCGGCACAGAGACTAAACGCGACGAAAAGCGGTATGGAATGGAGGCGTCGATTTTAAAGAGTCTAAAACAAAGCCAGGCTCGCCACTGGATCCTAAGCATTTTGTGTGCTTTGTGTAATTTCGAAGTGTACTAATGAATTGCCAATTAATGCAATAAAATATTCTAGTCAGTGTTCATTAGGGTGGTCCAAAATTTTTTTTTTCGTATTTTCATGCATATCGCCCGGAAATGTGTTCGAATCCACACAAAAATACATCCATTTTTTTCTGAAAAAAATGATATTTAGAAGCAACTCAAACCCCATGAAGTTTAACACGTATTTCCCATAAGAATAAAATACGTTTTTGTACATTTTATTCAGAATCGTCAAGATTAGCTGAATCGAGTTGCAACTCAACATTTACTTTCATAATTAGGCGTTAAATACAAATAGAAAATTACTTTTTACATATCACCCCCATAAGTATCTTTTATAGGGTCCCAAAAAAACCCCATAAGTGAAAAAATGGGGTTTTGCGCATTTTTGGCGCTAATTATGATTTTTTTGCAGATTTTTAAATGCATATTGTTCCTTATACATAAAATACTAATTTATGCTGATAATCACATGTTGATATAAATTTTTAAAACAATTTATTATTGTTTTTATAAATTTTCTCTTAAAATAGAGTTAGAAAGTTGCGGTTTCTTCTAAAATTTTCCATTTTTATCCAATTTTCAATTGGAGTGAGGTAATACTTAATTGATGTTGACAAAAATAATTATTTAAACTATTCACTATCATTGTTAATAATATTCTCTTAAAATAATGCTAGAAAATAGCAATATTTTCCAAAATTTCCACTTTTTGTCCAATTTTCAATTAAAGTGAGGTAAATAATTGGTTAAAGTTAATAAAATAATTGCTTAAACAATTTATTATTGTTAAATTTTTTTATTTGAATAATGCCAAAAAGTTGTCACTTTTTTCTGATATTTTCAATTATTTGTCTATTTTTCACTTGGAGTGAGTTATTAGTTAATTCAATTTAGCGAAAACAATCATTTAAACAAATTATTGTTTATATCTATCTTCTGCTTTATTAATGCTAAATAGTTGCGGTTTCTTCTGAAATTTTTAATTTTTCAACACTTTTTACTTAATAGTAAAATAATAAATAATGGAAGTTAACAAACTTGCTTATTTAAACAATTGATTATTGTTTATAACTATCTTCTCTTAGAGTAATGCTAGAAAGTTGTTCTTTTTTCTAAAATTTTCAGTTTTGCTTTGACTTTTTAGTTACGAACAAGTAATAAGTGAACGTCAAAAAGAATTTTTTTTTAAAATATTGTATTTTTTTAAGTGAATTATTTTTGCTGTTTTCCCAATGTTTGAAAAAAATTAATACAAAGAAAAAAGCTATCTTACACAATAAATAAAAACAAAGAATGGAATAATTAGAAGAAGGTGGGAGGACTATAAAAGTTTTGTTTTTAATTACAACAATAATTTTATTGCAAAGCGTAAACGAAAAATTTGGAATTGGACATAATTTATTATTAAAAATTATTTTCATTAGCAATAATTTAATATTACATAACTCTAATTGAAAATTGGACAAAAAGTGGAACATTTTTGAAGAAACGGCGATTTTCTAACTCTCTTCTAAGAGAAAATTTGCTAAAAACAATAATAAATTGTTTAAACAATTTATGTAAATATCTAGTTATCAGTGTAAAGTAGTATTTTATGTATTGGAAACAATTTGCATTCAGAAAATCGCAAAAAATCATAATTAGCGTCGAAAACTTGCAAAACCCATTTTTTCCACTAATAAGGTTTTTTTAGGACCCTATAAAACATACTTATGGGGGTGATATATTTGAAAAGTAATATTTTATTCATATTTTATGACTAATTTTTAAGAGAAATATTGAGTTTCAACTGGATTCAGTTAATATTGACGATTCTGAATAAAATTTACAAAAACGTATTTTTTTCTTATGGGAAATATGTGTTAAACTTTATGGGGCTTGTGCCACTTCTAAATATATTTTTTTTTAACAAAAATAAATGGATTTATTTTTGTGTGAATTCGAACACATTTCCGGGCGATATAATTTCAAATTCGAAAAAAAATTCCAATGCTCAGATTTACCCAGCGACAAACCCAGAATAAATTGCAGAATAAATTTTAAAATAAAATAAATAAATAAATTTTCAAATTTTAATCTTTTTGTATTCAAGTATAATTTTAACGATTCTAAACACAAACTAGGCTCGCCACTGGGTCTTGAACATTTTGCGTGATTTGTGTAATTTTCAAATGCACTTATAAATTAACTGTTTTTTATATTTTTATATTTTGTGTCATAGGGTGGAACTCAAAATTTTTAATTTTCCAAAATAGTACCCTTAGATTTTTTCCTCCTATTGACATACGATTAGATTCACAGGATTTTATTTTCAAAAAAATATAGTGGTGCTGAGAAGTTTTTAAAACTTTCGAATTTTTTAAAATTTATTCTATATGTGCAAAATTTGTATAAAATTAATTTTTGTGCAGTTTTTAATGGAGAAAAATAAATTTTTTGGATTCTGCTGAATTAACAATGATTTATAAAAATCTAAACAATTTTTTACCTGAAACCCATTTACTTTAAATTAGAAAACCAAGCCATGATATTTTTTTCAAACAAAAGTTTATGGTTTAGTAATATCAGTTTGAAAATTACTAAAAATAGTAAAATTCATTAAAATTATGGGACGGCTGAAAAATCCCGAAAAAAAACATTCGAAAAAGAAAATTACATAAATTAGAATATTGTCGACAAATCAAAACTTCCAAATCCAAATAATTAAAAAAAAATTTAATAATGAATAAATCAACAAAAAAAGAATAATAAATCAAATAAAACCTTCAATACGGTGAACATATTTATTATTTTACGATTTATTTATTATTATCACCATTTTTTAATTGTCTAAATTAAGGAATTTTCAATTCTCGGCAATTTTATAATCTCGCGAATTTTCTATTAAAAATATTTTCTTTTTCAGGAATTTCACAGTGTCGAGTATTTTATTTTTTGGGATTTTTCAGTCGTCCCAAAATTATAAGAAATTTTTGTTTGAAATATAAAATTATGGCGTGTTGCTCTAGTTTAAACTACATAAGTTTCAGGTGTAATATTTTTTAACTTTTTAAAAATGAATGTTCATCTAGTCGAATCCAACAAAGTAATTTTTTCTTCATCAAAAAAGAATTCTTGTGTTCTGCAGAAATTTTATAAATTTAAAAAATAAATTTTTTTATAAAGTTTTGACACTGTGAAATTCAAAACCAAAAAGATATTTGAAATAGAAAATTCCCTAAATTAGAAAATTTCCGAAAATTTAAAGTTTCCGAATTAGAAAATTCCCGATATTTCAGAATATTATCGAATTTGAAAATTCTCGATAAAAGATAATTCCCGATCTAAAATTTCTAACATAAAATATCCCACACTATAAAATTGCTAGCACAGGAAAATATCCGAATTATAAAATTTCTGAATTTGAAAAATTAAAAAAGTGTTTAATAATCACATGAAAATTAAATAAAATAATTTTCTATGATAAACATACTATTAATTTGTTTAATAATTTTTTTCAAATGTTTAGATTCGGGAATGATCTATTTTTTGAGAAATTTAAATTATCGGCAAATATATAATTTCAGGAATTTTCACTTTCGGGAATTTGACAGTATCGAATTTAAAAACACACGAATTTTAAAAGTTTAAAAAAATTCCTGTCACCAGTGAACCATTTATAAAAAATGTAAAAAAATTCGATTGAGTTTTTTTCTATTAAGGGACAAAAATTGTAGGGGTACAATTTCGGAAAATTGAAATTTTCATTTTTAAGCTGCACCTTATTGTCTAATTTGTGCTCAGTGTGTAAGAGGCGCACAAATATTCCCATATATTTTTTTTTTAATAAAATAAAATTTAAGGGTCACAAGGAACCATGAATAAAATAATTAAAATTTTATTTCAAAATAAACAATTCTAAAATAAATAGGGGTTCATTTTCTCACCAAAAGAATAAAATTTTCGAGTTAAGATTTTGGTAAATCAAAACCAAAATTTCGTCAGGCACTCTAATATTCATGCGCCCCTTATTGTAACGAAATTTTATCATCGTTCTGGTTAATTGATTATTTTCAAAAAATTGTTTCTGATTTCGAATAATAATTGTGCTAATGACAATAATTGACTTTTTAGAAGTCTATAAACAATAAACTAATTTATTGTCCCAAGTGCATTAAAAAATAATTTTTATTAAAATGCAATTAACGTTTAAAGTGAAGATATTTTCACGAATAAAATCAAATATTTTTTGAAAAGGCCACACAAGTGAAGAGATTGTAAGTGCATGTAAGCGTGTGAAAAAATTGACTGTCTTGGATGTGTTAATGGGTCTTGAAATGTAAGTAATGTTTTGTACTGTTCGTCAAATCAAGCTACTGGGAATTATATAAAAACGAAACAGCAGAAAGCTTCCAAATGGTACTAATATAATTACTCCAAGTTTAAAAAGTAGTTCAAAAAATGTGGAAAAAGTTTCACCATTACATTTTTGATTTTTTTTTAAATTTTTGTCATATAAGATCGGAAATCAAAATTTGATACATTTAGGGGAAACCTCACTACAGTGAATAATGCAGCCTACAGTGGATAATCATTAATTGAGAGCACAAATAAAAGAAAAATAATTAATTTTAATTTTAATTCATTAACACGTTAGCGTCTTAACTATTAATTAAATTAATGATTTCACATATATTAGTATTTTTAATTAACGATTATCCACTGTAGGTTACAGTAACCACTGTAGGGAGGTTTCCTCTACACAGGGGAAAAAATTAACATTGATTCTAGAAAATGTTCGTATGCATTACGGTGGTCCAAGTGTTTTTTCTCGAATTTTCATGTAAACCGCCCCAAAATTTTCTCGAATCCACAAAAAAATGCGTTTTTTTTTAAATTATATTTAGGGGTTCCGCAAGCTCCATAAAGTTTAGCGCGTTTTTCGCATAAGAAAAAAATACATTTTTATCACACCGTCATCATAAGTGCGATTTTAGGTACTGTGAACGATATCTGAAATATCACTTCTTAGCCTAGGCCGTGAAATTTTTACTTAGGATACAGCGTACTATAAAGTAAATGACACTGTGATCTGATTGGCTGACGGGGAATTCAATGGAATTGAATGATATTGAATGGAATTGGATGGAATTGAAATGGACGGAATTGCATTGAAAGGAATTGAATAGAATTGAATGGAATTGAATTGAACGAAATTGCATTAAATGGAATTGAATGGAATTTAATTCAATTGAATGGCATTGAATGAAACTGAATTGAATTGAATGGAACTGAATGGAATTGAATGGAATTGAATTAAATGAAATTGAATTGCACTGAATTGAATTGAAATGAATTGGCTTGAATTGAATGAAATTAAATTTGATCAAATGGAATTGAATTCAATTCAATAGAATGAAATTGGATGGAAAGAAATTGAATTGAATGTAATTCAAGGGAATTCAATGAAATTAAATGGAACTTAATGGAATAGAATTGAATGAAATTGCATTGAATGGAATTGAATGAAAGTTAATTCAATTGAATTGAATGAAATTGAATAGAATTGAATTAAATGGAACTGAATTGAATGGCATTGAAATGAAAGGAATTGAATGGAATTATATATAATTAAATGGAATTGAATTGAATTATATATAATCAAATGATATTTGAATGGAATTGAATGGAATGGAATTGAATTGCATTAAATGGAGTTGCATTACATGAAATTGAATTGCACTGAATTGGATTGAATTAAATGGAATTGCATTATATGGAATTGAATGTATTGGAATTAAATGGGACTGAATGGAATAGAATTGAATGGAATTGCATTAAATGGAATTGAATGGAAGTTAATTCAATTGAATTGAATAGAATTGAATTAAATGGAACTGAATTGAATGGAATTGAAATAAATGGAATGGAATTGAATTGCATTAAATGGAATTGCATTACATGGAATTAAATTGAGTTTCACTGAATTGGATTGAATGAAATCGAATTGCATTACATAGAATGAAACTGAATTGAATTTAATGGAATTGAATTAAATGGAATGGAACTGAATTGCATTAAATGAAATTGAATTAAATGGAATTGAATTGAATTTCTCTGAATTGGATTGAATGAAATGGAATTGCATTACATGGAATGAAACTAAATTGAGTTGAATGGAACTAAATTGAATGGAATGGAATTGAATTGCATTAAATAGAATTGCATTACATGGAATTGAATTGAATTAAATGGAATTGCATTACAGGGAATTGAATGTAATTGTACTGAATTGGATTGAATTAAATGGAATTGAATGGAATTGAATTGAATTGAATTGAATTTAATAGAATTGAATGTAATGGAATTAAATGGGACTGAATGGAATCGAATTGAATTGCATTGAATGGAATTTGCATTGAATGGAATTGCATTGAATGGAAAAGAATAGAATTTAATTCAATTGAATCGAATAAATTGAATGGTATTGAATTGAATGGGACTGAATTGAATCAGATGGAATTGAATGGAACTGGATTAAATTGAATGGAATGGAATCGAATTGAATATAATTAAATGGAATTGCGTTATATGGAATTGAATGAAAGTTAATTTAATTGAATTGAATGAAATTTAATGGAATTGAATTGAATGGAACTGAATTGATATGGATGGAATTTAATTAAATGGAATTGAATTATTCGGAATTGAATGGAATTGATTGTATCTGAATGGAATTGAATTTAATTGAATGGAACTGAATGGAATTGAATGGATTTGAATTAAATAGAATTTAATGGAATTGAATGAATGAAATTGAATTGAATGAATGAAATTGAATTGAATTGCATTGAATTGCATTGAATTGGCTTGAATTGAATGAAATTAAATTTGATTAAATGGAATTGGATGGAATTGAATGGAATGGAATTGAATTTCACTGAATTGAATTGAATGGAATTGCATAAAATGGAATTGAATTGAATTGCACTGAATTGGATTGCATTAAATGGAATAAATTGAATTGAATGGAATTGATTTGAATTGAATGGAATTGAATTGAATGGAATTGAATGGAATTGAATGGAATGGAATTAAATGGGACTGAATGGAATCGAACACTGCAATTGAAACAATTAATCAATTGAATTCCGATGCGTGAGGATAAAATATTAACAGATTTTCAAATTTTTGTTTGGTCTTTATTTGATTTCTTCAATAATATTATGTTCAATTCCATTCAATTCAATTCCATTTAATTCAATTCAATGCAATTCAATTCCATTCAATCCAATTCAACTTAATCCAATTCCATTCAATTTAATTCAATTTTATTCAATTACGTTCAATTCAATTCCATTCAATTCCATTTAATTCAATTAAATTCAATTGATTTCAATTCAATTCTATTTTATTGCATTCAATTCCATTTAATTCAATACAATCCTATTCTATTCAATTATATTCAATTCAATTTCATTCAATGCAATTCAAATTAATCCAATTCCATGCAATTTATTTCAATTACATTCAATTCTATTCAATTACATTCAATTTAATTCAATTCCATTCATTTCCATTTAATTCAATACCATTCAATCAAATTAAATTGATTCCAATTCTATTCTATTCTATCCCATTTAATTCAATGCAATGCAATTCAATTCAACTTAATTCAATTCCATTCAATTCTATTCCATTCAATTCCATTCCAATCAATTCCATTTAATTCAATTCAAATCTTCCCTATTCAATTATATTCCATTCAATTTCCTTCAATTCCATTCTATTCCGTTCAATTCCATTCAATTCAATTACATTAAATTCAATTCCGTTTAATTCAATTCAATTCCGGTCAATTCCATTAAATTCCATCCAATTCGATTCAATTCAATTCAATTTCATTCAATTCTATTCCATTCAATTCAATTATATTCAATGCCATTCAATTCAAATTAATTCCATTTCGTTTAATTCCATTAAATTCCATTTAATTAAATTCAATTACATTCACTCACATTCAATTCCATTCAAGCCCATTCAATTCAAGCCAATTTCCATTCAATTCAATTCAATTCCATTTCCGCACTAAACCCTTTTTAGTTTTGAAAATTCGAGTTTTTTGGCCCACTTTATTAACGCATATCGACAATAATTTTTTTTCATTTAAATACAATATTATTACTACTTATATTATTATTTGTACACATATTTTTTTGATTCAATGCTCATTTTTCCTGTGTTTTTCAAATTTTGATTCGTTAAAAAATATACTCAGGAATTGCTGAGAAGATGCAAATGGCAAAAGCTCCACAATTTTTTTACTTTTTTTTAGAGAAAGTGAATAAATTCAGAGACAGGATGACTGAAAAATCAAGAAAAATAAAATTCCCGATACTGTAAAATTCCTGAATTAGAAAATTCCCGAATAATAAAATTCCCGAATAATGAAATTTTCAAATAAGAAAATTCTCAAAATAAAAAATTCCTAAATAATAGAAATCCTGAACAGTTTATAATATTATTGAATGGAAAGATTCTCGAATTATAAAATTTCTGGATTTGAACAATTAAATTTTTTTATAGATATTGTCTTTCTATTAAAAATACAATCATCAAATATAATTATCAAAACCATTATTTTTTAGGTTTAAAGTTTCTGAAATTATTGTTTGAATTAAAAATAATAATAATTGAAAAAATATATTTCTAGATGAAATTTGTTTTCCATTATTGTTATTTTAAATTTAAACAATAATTTTTAAACTTTGAACATTAATAATCTTTTTTTGTTTTTAATAAATATTTAATAAATAAATAATAATCTTTTTTTTTAAATAATTTTTTTTATGGAAATTTTTAAATATTGTATTTTAAATAAATAAATAATATTTATCACAAAGGTTCAATTGTTTAAATTCGGAAATTTTATAATGCGGGAATTTTCTAGTTCGGAAATTTCCTGTCGGGAATTTTCCAATTGGGTAATATTATAAACTGTTTGCGAATTTTATTAATCGGGAATTTCCCAAATCGGGAATTTTATTATTCTGGAATTTTATTATTCGGAAATTCTCCAATTCGGGAATTTCACAGCGTCGGGAATTTGATTTTTCGGGATTTTTCAGTCGTCCCTAATAGACGAGGGTTTCGCCTCTATTTTTTTCACAATTTTTTTTTCTACGCCTAATAGTAAAAGTTAATTGTTACTAAAAAAATCTTCAGAAAATGTATCCTAAAGATTTTTTTTTTCTCTATTCATGTACACTAAGGGAGTATTTTTTAATTTTTTTCTAGCAGAAAAGAAAGTTAGTTACTCTAAAAGGGCCTATTTAGAAAATCCGTTCCACTCAGAATAAGAGACTAAATACACACAATAGAAAAAATTACAATATTTCGAAAATTATTTATCTCTTTTAATTGAAAAATATTTGGGACGACTGAAAATTCCCGAAAAATTCCCGATACTGTAAAATTCCCGAATTGGAAAATTACTGAATAATAATATTTCTGAATAATAAAATTCCCAAACAATAAAAATCTTGAATTATAGCATTCCCGAATAATAAAATTCCTGATAGAAAATTGTCGAATAATAAAGTATCCGAACTAGAAAATTCCGGAATTTAAACAATTAAATTTTTTTTATCAATAATACTTATTTATTAAAAATGCAATAATCAAATATATTTATTTTAAAAAATTATTTTTAATGTTGAAGGTTTCTAAAATTATTTTTTGAATCTAAAATAAAAATAATTGAAAAAAAATTTCATTCAGAAATATATTTTTTCAATTATTGTTATTTTAAATTCAAACAACAATTTCAAAAACTTCAAACTTTAAAAATGATTTTTTTTTTGTAGAAATATTTGATTACTATATTTTTAATAAATAAATAATTTTTAATTGTAGATATAAATTTGGGAATTTTCTAGTTCGGATATTTTATAAATCAGTAATTTTCTGTCGGGAACTTTATTATTCGGGAATTTTCAAATTCGGTAATATTATAAACAGTGGGGAATTTTATTATTTTGGAATTTTCCAATTCGGGAATTTTATTATTCGGGAATTTTCCGATTCCGGAATTTTATCTTTCGGGAATTTTATAAATCGGAAATTTTCCAATTCGGGAATTTTATTATTCGGGAATTTTCCGATTCCGGAATTTTATCTTTCGGGAATTTTATAAATCGGGAATTTTCTAATTCGGGAATTTTATTTTTCGGGATTTTTCAGTCGTCCCAAATATTTATTGAATCTCTGAAGAGGGACACAGTGGGACGAAACGTATTATTTCTATTAAAAAATTTCTACAGCCTACAATTTTTATCCGATATTAATTTTTTTTTATATGAAATTGCATTAAATTTTAAAGCTACCTGAAGCCTGCGATTTCGTAATTTTGTTTTGTTTAAGTATTATATTTTTAATCAAAGTATGTATAAATTACATTTTTCAAAAAAAATTTTTCACTTCAACAACGGCTCATGGAACAAAAATAATAATTTATTAATTCATTAATTTAATTTTCATAAACAATTTCTGTAAAAAATGCTCAAAAATCATTTTTGTAGTAAATTTTGTTGTAAAAATATTTTAAGTGTAGGTTTTTTTCAGATTTGGATTCTGCTTAATCAACTGAATTGTAAAATATATTTCTCAAAATGCAAAATTTTAGCATTCCTATTGTAAATTAAATAATAATTATTGTTTATAAAATAGTTGCTAATGATTTTTTAATCACTTTTATAACTAATTCACATTCTAAACTCACTTACAAGCAGTTTGAATGCAAAAAGTAGTTTTTTTCTTCGACAAAAAGTAAAAATTTGCTCTTGTTTATTTGAATTGTTTATAAACAATTATTATCGTTATATTATAGCAAATATAATTAAACCTTTATTATTTCTAGGAATATCTGTAGGGAAATCCGAATCTGAAAAAACCTAAAATTTAAATATTTTGCCATTAAAATTGTTTATAAAAATGATTGTTGTTATGTTTTTTCATTTTATCTGATAACAATTTACTTTTAAAAGAATTCAAAGCCATTTTAGCACAAAGAAATACTTTTCAACCGTAAATTATTTTTTTTTGCCTATTTGTTTATTTTATTTGTTCCTAACAATTAAATGAATAAATAAACAAATTTTTTTTCATCACCGATTTAAGATGCTTTATGACATAAATAAGCCGTTTCTGAGAGTTAACAAATTATTTTAAAAATGTAATTTTTTTATACTTTATGTAAAAATATAATACTTAAACAAAAACAAATTACAAAATCGTGGATTTAAGGCTTCTTCAAAATTTAAAGAAATTTAATTTTTAAATAAGAAAAATTTTAATTTTACTTAAATTTTCGTCCCACTGTGGGGCAGTCCAGCTTCGATCTTTTTTTGTAGAATATAAATATTTTTGCCCCATTTTTTACTACACTATTTTTTTACTTTTTTTAATATTAAAAAAATTACTTTAGAAAAGCTTGACCTTATTTAATATTTGCAGTTAAAAATCCTATTTGCATAAATATAGCTTTTTTTTTTGAATTCTAAAAGACTGGTATTATAAAAGGCGTTTTGCAATTTTTGGTACAAGGAAAGCATACGAGGAAATTTTTTTTTTAAATAAATAAAAAAAATTGTTTCCTACCTTTCACGTCATCATCTTCGAGCGTCGTACTGCTGTCGGTTGACTCCTTGACTTGAGAGCCGTCACCCTTCTTCGTGATGATGCTTCGACCTGAATTATGCAAAACGTCTTAGTAAATAATAAAAAAAAAAATTAAAATCAGCATTCTGCCGAGAAAAAAATATAAATGATAAGTAGATTAATTATACAAAAAAAGATACGAATGCCACTTTTTCAAAGACTATATTGTAAACTTCGTTGGTTTCAAAAACTTTTTTTTTAATTTTTCACAATTTTTTTATTTAATAACAATAATCGAAAGTAAGTTGCCTTTTTTGTTGCTGATTTGAAAATATTAAAATTTTGAAAGAAATTTTTCATTACGATAAAATTATTTGTAGAATCTTATTTAAAAATTAATTCAATAAATTTTTACTTATTTTGGCTCTCTGAAAAATTTCTTGGATTGAGAGAAATGCGGAAAACAACTAAGATAATTAGACAATAATTTATTATAATTTTCACTTTGAAAAAAATGCACGATTAGTGATTAAGTTTTCAATTAGACTCTGGGTACTATTATTTTCCTTTTTACCTAAAAAAAACTATGTAAAATTTAGCATCGATAAAAAAATTCTTAGAAATTTTTTCAAAATTGCCCGGAAAAGCTGAAAAAACAAGTTCTTTTCGATTTATTAAAGAATTATTGGTTATAATAATTTTTTTATTCAAACAAATCTTCTCGAAAAAAATTTAAAAAAAGGTGAAAAAAGTAAAAAAAAATTATTTTGATATTTATAAAACTATTTTTTATAAAATTTTGGATAATAAACAAAAAGTGCCTGATTTTGATTTTTAGTAGGTCAAATATGGTGATATATATTTTTCATTTAGTCCACTAGTGAGTGAAATTAAAAAAGCCCACTAATTTTCAAAAATATATAAACAAATTTTTTACTTTTTTCATTTTTCGATTTTTATCGAGAAGATAAAAAGCTTTCATGTAAAATAATAATAGAACCAAAAATATGAATTCAGCAGAGATTTAGAATCTTCATTCAAACAATTTTTCAGTACAACAAAAAATTTTGAACTAAATCAAGAAAAACTCGTTTTTTTGGGCTTTCCGGTACTTTTTGGCAGAATTTCTAAGAATTTTCTTTTATCAACAAAATTTTACAAATTTGATTTTTGGTGAGAAAGGAAAATAATAGGACCCGAGGGTCTTTACTTTCCTGAAATTTAAATTTTGCGCATGCGCCCTAATTAAATTTATACATTTATAAATATTTAAATCATTTTTTTATAAAATATATATTTAAGAAATTAATCATAAAAATTAATTTTTTCATAAAATCTATCGTGCGTTTTTTTCTGAAAATGTAAGAAATACATCAAATTGTGTATTATGTGTTGTACAACTACATACGTTCGTTTTCAGATTGATGTGAATTTTTTTTTAGTGTTTTGTTTCCATTGTATACACAAGACACATAATAATTATTTATCTTATTAATTATTTTCATTGTTAAATTTTCGAAATTTTCAATGAGAATAATCTCTATAAAGTTTCAGCTTTAAATTATTTATTTCAAACAAAATATTTTTTATTGTAGATTAATTAATTTTTTGCAGATGTTAGAACCATTTGGAGATGTTAACATCCAACTTTTATGATTTTTAATTAATACAAATTTCATTGTTGAAGCGATTACTTCGAATGCATAATAAAAAAAAATCTGCCTCGGCCTGGATTTGAACCGGAAACGCCACTATCCACGAGTGGAGCGTTAACCAATTCCGCAACCGTGGCACCACTCACGGACAGTGGCGTTCCAGGTTCGAACCCAGTACCAGAAAATTTTTTTCTTCTTTTAAACAATATTGTTTGTTCGAAGTAATCATTTTGCATAGAAATTTGTATCAATTAAAATTAATATAAATTGTAATTATTGATAATTTGATTTTTGACTGACGACTTAGAAAAAAATTGTTTCTTGTGCAATGTATACAATAGAAGCATTAAATGTACACAATCGTCACGTACGACAAACCACAGTAGTATTATTCCGTGTTTGGTCAGACGGATCCATTTCCGTAGGTTTTTTGCGCTTCAATTACCGATCTGTGAGACCCAAAAAAAATTTTATATTTTGAAAATATAACGATTGAAAATAAATAATTTTTCATTAAAAATTATTTTAAAAAGGCCTATTAAAGAAAAGACTGAAAAATTCCGAAAAATAAAATTCCCGAAAACCAATTGAAAATAAAAAATTACCGGCAATCTCAAATTTCCGAATTGAAATAATCCTGAAAAATAAAAGTCTCGACAGTTTTTAGTATTACCGAATTTGAGAATTCTCGAAATAAAATTGCCAACATCATAAAATATCCGATACTATAGAATTACCGAATCTAAACAATTACAAAATTGTGCTAATAATAAATAAATAATAGAATTATGAATTTTATTTATTATTTTATTGTTCAACAATTTCTTAAATGTTTAGATTCAGAAATTTCCTTGTATAGGCAATTTTATTTCGGGAATTTTCAAATTCAGTAATATCGTAAACTGTCGGGAATTTTAATTTTCCGGAATTTTCCAATTCGTGAATTTTAATTTTTCGGCAATTTTGGGAATTTTTTATTTCGAGTTTCTTTTTCGGTAATTTTATTTTACGAGATTCTTCAGTCGTCGACGGTTTTTCGAAGTTAAATCCAACGCCCACTTTTTAGCAACATGTGATATTTTTGAGATTTTTTAAATCAGAAATTTTTTTTAAAGATAAAAATATTAACCCGGAAAATGCCCCCAAAAATCGAAAATAGTTTCATATCAAATTCTTGCCAAAGACAAAAATTTTAAAATTTTTTGTATTAATTAATAAATAATAATTAATAATTAATTATAATTTGAGCTGAGGGAATAAAATTTGTAGATTGGAATCCAAAAAAAAAAACAAAAAAAACTTCTGAAATTTTTGTTCTCTTTTTTATTTGAAAATTTGAAAAATGTGTCATTATTAAAAAATTATGGCGATTTTTCAATATGTATAGTTTTTACGAATGAACAATAAAAAATTAGAAATTCAAAAAAGAAAAATTATTAATTGAACCTGAAATTTTTTCAACTTGAAACAAAGAAATATGTTATTATTTTGATTCTTCCAGAATTTTTTTTTCGTGATTTAGGATTTTTTTAAATTTAGGATTTTTTTGCAATTTTGAAACTTTTTCAAGTACAAAATAAATTTTTTTCCATGGGAGCAAAATAATAGAAAATTTTTCGGTTATACTGAAGAAATTTCAGGTACTAAATATTCAACTTTTTTCAAAAAAGTGTACAATTAACTCAACTAAAATTGTTTTTCACATTCTAAAAAAGTTATAAATTAGGTAAAACAATTTTTTTTTAAATTGTTTATTTTTTATTATTGTTCACTAGCAAAATCTGTAAATTAAAAAAATTTCCCACAATTTTTAAATTAATAGGATATCTTTTAAAATTTTCAAATGAAAAAAAAATTAATAAATAAATAAAAAAAATTGAAAATTTATTTTTTGCTTGTGTACTTTTTTGGGATCTCAACACATAATTTTTTTTCCTCACCTTGAAAGATTCGATTAATTTTAGTATTTTTACTCTGTTCTAATGATTATTATTCGGTAAAATACGACTTGACAAATATTTTAAAATTAATTTGAATTTTTTTATTCTATTAAAATTTGTATTATTTAATTAATTTTTTTAAATTAATTAAATTAATATTTAATTATTTAAACAATATTTTTGTCTTAAAAAACTTTTTCCCGATATAAATCGTGAAAAAATATTATTTTTCGGAATAAATGATACAGTTTATGAATGTTAAGTGTTACATTCAAGGTTATATTTTTTGTTAACATTATGCAATTATTTAAAAAAATTTCATTTTTTAAAAATATTTTTTTCCTTTGTTAATCGTGAAAAGTTTACATTTTCGGAATGAATGATAGAGTTAATGAATTTTAATAGTAATATTTTTTGTGAAAAACAGTTTAAATTTATTAAGGCAAACCAGAACACTTAAATAAATATAACACTTGAAATAAAAAAAAATTGATAACAAGTAGTTTATTTACACATTTTTTTTCAAACTGAGCTTTAATTTAATTCAATTTTAATTTTAAACCCATTTAAAATCCCATGATAATTGGAAAAAATAGGAAATTACTTTTTTTTTCTGGCATATTTCCAAGAAGAAATTTTTTTAAAAATGAATAATAAATATCGATTTTTGTCAAAAAATTTCTTCATCTACTTTTAGAGTAATTTCTGATTTTTTTTAAATGACCTAAAAATCTCAAAAAACCTGACCTGTATAAAAAAAGGCGTGTCGGCTTTTAATTCTAAAAACCACAACCGATATTTTTGACTAGTGATAATTATTAGATTGCTATTGATTAATAATAATATGATATAAAAAATAAAAACAAAATAAAACTAATTAAAAAATTAAAAATATAAAAATAAATATAATTTAATAATAAAAAATAATAATAAAAAAGTATATAAGATTTAAGAAGAATATAAAATGTAAGAAAAAAAAAGTTCGGCCTTACAGATCGTTATTGAATGTCGTGTAAAATAATAATCTGTCTACATGTCCTGTAAATTTTGTCGTGACTAAAAAAAAGTTGAGTAATTGGAAAGTCGTAAAATAAAAATAAAAATGACAAATCGAGTACGTGTATGTTCTTTTTTTTCTGTGGGAATGGATCGATATGTGCACTAATTACAGTAATAACAATAATTTTATGGCGAGTTTCAGTAGAGGAAAAAAGTCATAAAAGCGACGTAAGAGCGCTGTTAATTCAGTTAATTAAAAAATAGCAAGCCAAGCTTCAACCTTGAACCTATTTTTTATAAATTAGATTACTTAATGGCTCCTGGGAAAAATATAAATTTCAAGAGGAATAAAATAGTTGAAAAAAAGTTTTAAAAAAAATTGAACAAATTTTGAAAGAATAGTTTATTTATAAAGAAGGGAGAGAGAAAAGAGGAGGAAGTGAATTGTTTAAGCGTTTTACAATCCATCATGCAGGCTAGAATATTTCATGCAATTTAAGACACAATCACTTTCTTTTTAAATTGTAAATTTAATTTTTCATCACCGTCCAAATTTTTTTTTATCACGTCCAAATTTTCTTTGATCACGTCCAAATTTTTTTCATCACGTCCAAATTTTTTTATCACGTCCAAATTTTTTATTCCAACTTTTTTGGATCGATTCATCAACTCAATAGCCAGAAAGTTGATTAAAAAAAATTTGAAATCCGATTTATCATCGTCCAAATTTGAAAAAATGTACCCCTAAAGCGCAAAACAATTCCCCCTCCACTTTATGAAAATCTAATAATATTTTTTAATCAATCCTTTTTTGTATCGATTGAGCAACTAAATCTTTAGAGAGCTAATTTCAACTTTAAAAAATTGAAAATTGTTTTTTTTATTACCGACCACAGTTAAAAAAACGTAATTTGTTAATAAAATTTTTTTATAAAAAATCAATTTTGGTTTCTCATTCAAAAATTGGCTCTGACAAATCTCTATGAAATTTAGTTCACTTTCATTTTTATTTTAACGCTCAATTTGGATCCAAATTTTATTTATAATTTTATAATTATTTTTATAATAGTGTTTATCTTCATGCAATGCAAGACTACAACATTAAGGTTAATACATTAAAATATTATTACAGTCACACAAACAGTTAAATATGTACAAACAAATAACAATTATAATACAGTAAAAAACATTAATAATAAACTCCAAAAAGGGACAAAGACAATAAATATTAAGATTTATAATTAAGGATAAACGCGTAATTTTCTTGTCCTAAAAGACCTTTTAACAATCGAATTGTTATAGAGTCAAAGCGAAAAAATTGAGTAGGGATAAACACCAAACCGTTAGGTAAAAGAATTTTCATCTCCATCACCACCTCGAGAATTTTCTTCAAAATAAATTATTTCTGAATTAGGATTAAGAATCAATATATCTTTTAGCCCACTTTTTTTTACAATTTGCAATAATTTTAATTTCATATTCCACTTATCATTTTCTTTAAAAAACTTTACTTTGCTTAATCTGAGTTTGAATTTCGCGGGCACTCATGTAAGTTCGCTAGCGCGGTCCCCATCAACTGCGCCAATCAGACTGATCAGCGCGGTCCCCATCAACTGCGCCAATCAGACTGATCTTTACATGCGACGCTTGCCCAATCAGTATGCCTCATCCTCCCGCCAAAAATTCAAAAAGTATAATCTTTAAACATTAAAAAAACGTTCAGACTTATTTTTAAAAAATTTTCCTCAAGTAATTATATTCAATCCTCACTGCTCTTTTAATTTCGACCGGAAAAATATATATTTGAAAATATGCAACAACCCCATTACAGGTACATATTAACTGATAAGATTTATTTAAAAAATTGATCATTTTTGGAATTAAAAGTTTAAAATTGATTTTCTCGAGGGGTGTGTGGGAGGTTAATTAATAAATTAATTAGGGAAAGAATAAAAAGACGAGGAATGGCGTTTCCAGTAATAAAACACAGAAAATTGGTAACACGTCTTACCACTTTCTTCGGATCACAGCGTGGGTCAACGAGATTTTCAATTGGTTGAATGGTCATTGGTCAATTGTGGAATGGTTGATCGTGGTTGATTAAGGTCGCGGGTGGTAATGGAAGTCAAGGAAAAAAACACACAGAAATCTCGTTAACGTCGCTTTTACCGCTATACTATAACTAATGGTTGCAATACTCGGAGCTTATTTTGTCTGTGTTCTAGAGTGATATGACTAATTATTGCCCTGGCGAAACAATCGGATAGGAACTTCCGAACCAATCCGAATCATTCCAGAATCTTTATCCGAACCAATCCGAGTCAATTCGAACCAATCCGAAAAAAGTTCTCAATTTCGTTTGACCCAAATCGTTTAAAAATTAATTCGACTCAATCCGGTTCAATCCAAACTCTAAAACGAACCGATCCGAACCAAAGTTTCAATCCAAATGAATCCAAATCAATCCGAACTCGGATTGACATACACTGAATTTCCAATCCGAATTAATCCGAGTTCGGATTCAATTGAATTCATTCGGATTAAAAATCGTTTTGGGTCAATCCGAGTTCGGATTCATGCGGATTGGAAATTTGCTTCGGATTGAACCGGATTGAGTCGGATTAATTTTTGACCGATTTGGATCGAACGAACTGTAGAAATTTTTTCGGATTGGTTCGGATGGAATTGGTTTTGGATGAGTTCGGATTGATTCGGAAGGAATTCCTATCCGATACTTTCGCCAGGGTGTGTAGCGTGTTTTGAATTCGTTTCATGTCGACTTTTGCGCTGAAATTATGATCACGACTATGAAATGCTCTTCACTCACATCTTCTCATTAGTGCTCCGTGTTTGACCGGTTCAATGTTTAAACAATTCGAATAATTTTAACGTTTAACCGAAAAATCATTTGAAATGTAAAAAAAAGTTATTCGGTTAAACTTTACATTGTTTTGAACTCCCAAAATAAAAGATAAAATTTAAAACCAACTTTTTTTATAATACTGAATATGGGTACTATAATACTGAATGTGGGTACTGTATTAAATTCAAATTGAAATGCTCTAAATTCCTAAAATTTTCAGTATAAATATTGCACTTTAAACAAAATAGATGAATTATCAAACAAATAATTTAGTTTTCAACCAAGAAGATTAACTTTATACCCAAAAATCGAATAGTTAATTATTCAGTAATAAATAATAATTTTCAACCAAAAAAAGAAAAAAATAACTGAAACTGGGTATTATAATACTGAAAGTGGGTACTATAATGCTGAATTTGGGCACTATAATACTGAATGTGGGCACTATATTACTGAATATGGGTACTGTATTAAATTCAATTTGAAACCCTCTAAATTTCTAACATTTTCAGTATAAATATTGCACTTTAAACAAAATACATGAATTATTATTAAACGAATAATTTAATTTTCAACTAAAAACATAATTTTTCAACGGCGAAGATTAACTTTATACCCAAAAATCGAATAATTATTATTTAGTAGAAAATAAGAATTTTCAACCAAAAAAAGAAAAAAATAACTGAAACTGGGTATTATAATACTGAACGTGGGTACTATAATACTGAATGTGGGCACTCTCTTACTGAATGTGGGAACTCTATTACTGAATATGGGTACTATATCAAATTCAATCTGAAATGCTTTAAATTCCTAACATTTCCAGGAAAAATATTGCACTTTCAACAAAATAGATGAATTATTCAACAAATAATTTAATTTTCAACTGAAAACATAAATTTTCAACTAGAAAGATTAAGTTTCTACCAGAGAAGTCAAATTTTCAACAAAGTACCTGAATTTGCAACCAAATAGTTGAATTTTCAATTAAAAACTATTATTTTGAAACCAAAAATCGAATTGAGTAAAAAATAATAATTTCCAACCAAAAAAAGAAACAATTCGAAATAAAACAGTAACAACCAAAACAGATTAATTTTTAAAAAACAGTTGCATTTTTAACCAAAAATTTTCAACTAAAATAATAAATCTCCAACAACAAAAAAATGAATTTTCAGTATAGTGGTTGAATTTTCAACTAAAAAAGAGAAATTTTGAACCAATGATGGAATAGTTGAATATTAAACAAGAAAATTATTTTTTAATAAAACACGTAATATTTGATACTTCTAAGGAAAAACATTTTCATTTTTGATTATAAACAGTAGAATTCAACCGAAAAGGACGAATTTTCCACAAAATAGTTGAATCATCAACCAAGACAGATTAATTTTTAAAGAAACAATTGTATTTTGAACGAAAAAAGAAGAATTTTGAACAAAATACAATAATTTGTAACTAAAAAATTTAATTTTTAGCTGAACATGTAATAGTTTCATTTTTAGTTTAAAAAATTAAATTTCAATAAAAGAAAAACGAATTTTTAACAAAATAGATCAATTTTCACTTAATGAAATGAATTTCAAACTAAAATGATGAATCTTCAACCAAAAAGATTAATTCTTAACCAAATATTTAAATTTTTAATCAAAGAAATAAATTTTTAACCAAAGAGATGAATTTTCAACCGAGAAGATTATTTTTTCAACATAAAGATGAATTTTCAAGAAAAACTGAAATAGGTCAATGTTCAGTTTGAAAAATTAATTTTCAACCAAAGAAAACAAATTTTCAAAAAATAGTCAATTTTTCAACCGAAGAAATGAATTTTAAATTTAAATTATGAATCCTCAAAAAAAAAGAAACGGTTAAGAAATTAATTCAACTTTCAGTTAATTAGTTTAATTTTCAACAAACAAAAAAAGAATTCTCATAGTGAAATTTAACAGTTGATATATCAAACAAGAAATATTCTTTTTTAAAAAAAATATTGAATTCAACCGAAAACTAAGAATTTTCCAAAAAATAGTTGTATTTTAACCAAAAAAGATTAAATTTCTACCAAAAGAGTGTAAGTTTCAACCAGTTTGATCCTCTAGATAGTACCAAGTACCATCAACAATTTTATCTTCATAGTCAGGCAGACCATAATTTTTTATAGTCTGTTTGAATATCCACAGGCGATTTAGACTGACTATCAGGATAGTCAAATCGACACTCCAGAGTGTCCATCTATGGGCAGTTCTCCCAATTTTGGGATCTTTCCATATTGCGCATGCGCCGCGTCAACAACTGGATTGGCTACCGTTGGCGCGCTTATTTAAAATGATTAGATTCACAATAAAATTGTTTACAACAAATAGTACTTCTAAAATAATAAGAATTAATTCTTGGATCACAAAATAGACTTATAAAGTGAAACATAAAATAATTATTTAATTTTTAATCCTTAAAAAAAAATAATCAATTTTAAATTGAAAGAAAGGAATACTTTTTTTATTACAAATATGAATTTAAAATCATTGTTACTATCTTTATGCACTCAACAATTATTATTTGTTGTAAAAAGTTATAAACAAAAACCAAAGAAAATAATCATTTCAAATAAGCGCGCCAAAGGTAACCAATCCAGTTGTTGACACGACGCATGCGCAATAAAAAAGATCCCAAAATTGGGAGCACTGATGGTAAAACGTAAAAAACAGAAATTATTAAAATTGTTTAAATGTTTAACAAGTGACGCACGGGCAGCTAATTTTAATATCAATTATAAATTCAAATTTTAGGAAATTATCTTAAATTAAATTAATATATTGAGAATCCATTTGAAAGTACGTATTTAACCGACTTCAAGTGGATTATAGAATAATTTTAAGATGTTCAAAGGTATTGAACACTTGGAAAAAAAATAAATAAATGAAAATAATGTTTATTCAGAAATCCCTCAAGGGATTTTTTTTCTTTTTGGTATCAAAATAATCGTGGGGTATCACAGAAATGAAATATTTAAAAAAAAGAAGTGATGAAACCCTTTTTGGACTTTTTTGTACTTTTTTGCACTGAATTCAAATCTGGCTTCTATTTTCTTCTGTTAGCTCTTTTAAAAGATATTTTCAACTTAATTTTGAAAAAAAAAATATTTCAATGACCACCTTAATTTTACGATAGTCCTACCGGCTCTTGAGATAATAACAAAAAAAACGAAAAATTAGGGTTTTACGGAAACTGTGATATTAAAAAAAAAAACAATTTTTAAACAAATGATAAGTGATTTTTTTCGCATTTAAATTCTGAAGAAAATTAAACAAATAAATTCATTTTAACATTCACCGTTCTTGAAATGTAGTAAAAATAATAACTTTTTTGTTTCTGAAAAATTTCGGAATATCGCTGAAATGGGCATTTTTATAATAATCTTGTTATTAAATTTGAAGCCATTGATTAATAAATTATTTATAATATTCTAAGATACCGGGAAAAAAATTAAAACATAAATAAATTATATTAATACAATTTTTGGGAATAAAAAGAATCTTTTTTTCAATTTTCCAAAATTTTATAAATAAGAAAAATTTGAAGAAAAAAAAATTTGCTTGAACCTTAAACTTTGACAGTTACTAAAAGCAAATAATATGACTTAAATTTGACCCAGTGTCAAGAATTTTCGTTTTGAAAACAAATTGTGGCGATTTTTTTTAAATGCTATATTTTTACAATTAATTAAGATATTCAACTTTCCTTTTTTGATTCTGATGAGGAATTTAGAATTTTTTCAAAATAAAAAATTTTAATTTTCTTTGCAAAATACGACAGATACGAAAAAAGTTTACCCAGCAAAGTTTTCCCCCTTTAAAATATCTTCAAAAAGTTCCTTTACGACTTATCATTTTTTTCAAAACATTTTCGTCTGTTATTCACAAAGAAAATAAATTACAAAATTTTTTCACTCAAAAATCATGAAAATTTTTGTTTGAAAATTGATGTGTGTATATATTTTGAAATCGGTGGAAAATATTGAAAAGTGGTAAAAATACTTTTTATGTATCTTTTAAAGAAAAAAAAATTGTCTACGTAAACTTTTTTCGTATCTCGCGTATTTTTTTTAGATAAATGAGAATTTTTAGTTTCCAGAAAAATTGCTGATATTTTGTTAATTTTCAACATTTCTAAAATTTGTGGGCAGATTTTGACAGAGTAAGAAATTTCTCATCGGAATTAAAATAGAGCAGGTTAAAATCTAAATTAGTTTCAAAAATAAAACATTTTTTTTAAATGGAAAAAATTTTTTTCAACAAAAAAAGTGTTTTTTTTTTACGTTTTATTCAGTCTTTATTTTCACTATATTTTAGGAACAGTGAATAGTATAATTTAAATTTTCTCTATCGTTGAAAAATGAAGAAAATCACCCATCGCTTGTTTAAAAAAATTTTTTTTTTTTAAATATCACGATTTTCGTAAAAATCCTCATTTTCTGTTTATTTTTTATTTTTTTTGTGATTATCTCAACAACCGTTAGGACTATCAGAAAATTAAGGCGCTTTTTGGATATAGAGAAAATAATTTAAATATTTTGATTTAAATTTTTTTTTGAGAATATCTTCAAAACAAGAGCCGTTAGAAAACTAGGGTTCAGCTTCAAATTCAGCGCAAAAAAGTACTTCAAAAATTATTTCTTTCTTTAAATGAATTCGAAATTAATTCAGATTGCTATTAAAAAAATCTAAAACTACATTTAAGACCAAACATTCTTTCATTTAGTATACAAACTACTGGTACTTTTCCTTAAATTTTTTGGATAACGGATAATTTGTACGTTTTTTGATTAAATTTAACAAATTTCATATAAATTACATACAAAATGGTCTTAAAAAAATATTTTTTTAATAACTTTGAATTATATAGATGAAGCCAAAACTACCCTCAATGGCATTCAGAAAAATATTTGTCTTAATTAAAGAAACTGCTCCTTTAACATAATTTTTTTTAACCAAAAATAATTTCAAAATGAAGAATATTATTTTTAACTTAAGAAATTTTTTTATTGAAACAAAAAACCATTTTGAAATTTTCTTTGATTCAAAGAAATATTCTTTTCACCCAAAAATCTTTTTTCTAAATGGGGCATCAATAAATGAAAAGATCGTTTTTTTTGCCTTAAAAATCGTCAACGGCGTTTACAAAAAGTAATCAAATTAAAAAATGTACAAAAGTTGAAAAGCAACCCTTTACAATAAAAAAATATTTTAATCTCACAAAAAATATTTTCATGTATTAAATGAGAAAGTAGGATTTTTTACGTTTTGGGGTGATTTTAATGCCACTTAAGGGTGGGTTTGACCACCTACGTTTTTTTATATTTTCTCAGACTTTCAGAAATTCTTGAGAAAAAAAAAAAAATTTAAATAAATTATTTGAGGATATACGAATTTTTACGTTTAGGGGTTGTTAAACCCTTGTAACAACCTGCTCGCCGTTATCCAAAAAATTTCAGAAAAATTCACATTTTTTGTACCAAATGAAAGCTTTTTTGGGGGTGTCCCCAAAAACGATTTTTTTTTCATTTGTGCCATCCTAATGTTCAGTTTAGGATAAATAGACTTAAAAAATGTATACTAAATTATTTTATAATTTAAATAACTTACCCAATTTTTGAATTCATAATATAATAAAATAATAAAATTCACGATGCAAATTAAATGGATCGATGTAAAAAATATTGATACATGAAATTTTCCTAGTAGTGAAAATCTACTTGCACTCGAAAAATGGAAATCACGATGCATGGAAATTCAAAAATATTCGCACAGGATAATTTATATTTTTATTAATTGTTATATAACAATTATTAATAATAAACTTATTCAAATATATGAAGGATTTACAGGGGTCGAAATATTTAGCTTTGAGAAATAAAATTAAAATTTTTACTCACAAAAATGTTACTTTAGTCATTGACAAAGCTCAATATTTACAATTCTAAACTACCAAAAATTCAAAAACTTACATTCTAAATCTCTATTCTCTAAGACTAAAAATTTCGTTTCCATGACTAATGAAAATGAAAAAGCGTGCTCGATGCAAAAATGGACTAATTTCACCAAAATAAGATTTTAAAAAATTGGAGACAAAATTTTTCATATAAAATTCGTCTCTATTCTTAAAATCCTTTTTTATAAATTGATACTCAGACTGAATTCTCAATAATTTTAGGTGCAAAAATAAAATAGTAGTAGAGCTACATCGATTCTGGAACATGGTTTTATTCCAGGCTAAATGTCGGTAAAGCAGTGATCGGTCAGTTACCGACAGTCGGTTTTACCGACATTTAGCTTGGAACAGAACCCTTTTCTAGAATCAGTGTAGCTATACTACTTGCAAGTATAGAATATTTCAGAATTGACTCAAAATGAAGTTATGATTTGAAAAAAATTCGATAATGACATTTTATGAAAGAATGCAGCCTGATATGGATTTTTTTTCTATTTTGTAAAAGTGAACTTGCAGGACTTGTGTGCAGTGTATACATAGTGGCAAGTGTCGTAAAGTTTTATATAATTTATATTAACATATTCATAAATTTATGTAAATATTTTAAATCGGAAATAAATAAATTGCGTAGCACCTTCGACCCACTTCACGCAGTTTCAGAAAAAACTTCGGAAAACTGTCACTGAAAAGTTTTGAGTCATCACTCACGTCCTTGAAATTCGAAATTCAAATAATTAAGTTAATTATTTATAAATTCTCCTTGAAACAATTAAATGGAAAATTATTAGCGGATAGATAAAATTAATGAAATTGTTTTAAACATATATAATTTTCTTAGTAACTATTAATCACATATTACACATTGAAGCAACATCAATGTTATTTGCAACAAACAAATTAGCGAACGTGAGTTGACAACTCGGAGGAGAGGGGGTAAGAATATGAAAAATGAAATTTCGAAAAAAAAATGACCAGTCAGACCTGAATTGTGATTTATTATAATTATGTTCGCCCGAAGCAGATGCATATATTATATGCATTTTCGAGAGAGAAACGTACAAACATTTTGATTTTGTAAATTAAAAAAAAAAATTATTTTATTCGTAAGTAAAGTGATTTAAAAAAAAATGGTAATTAAAAAAAATATACTGTATCTTAAATTTCAGAACGTTTTAAAAGTGGCAAATATAATTAATTAAAGGGAAAGTTCAAAAGAACTGATTTCCAAAAAAATTTAAGTCCCTAATATTTTACAATCGCGCTTGTGTAATTTTTTGAATTTTAAGGGGAAAATAATTTTTAATACAAAACACAAATTTCGAATAACTATTTATTTTCAAGTTTATTCAATTATTTGTTTTTGAGGTGCTATAAATATAATTTTTTTTAAATTCTTCAACGAAATATTTAAATATTTAGCCAAAAAAGTTGAATTTATAAAGAAAAATATAATAGTTGATATTTCAACAAAAAAATATTTTAATTATAAATTGAAAACAGTTCATTCCATCTAACAAAATATGTAAATTCGAAAAAATAGTTGAATCCTTAATGAAAAAAATTCAAACAGTTGCTTTTTTCACCAAAAAAGATGAAATTTTGTCCAGCAGTGGGAAAAAAAAAATTCCAAAAATGTCAAATTGTAATTTGAGAGGAAAAGTAATTTTTAATACAAAATAAAAATTTCGAATAATTATTTATTTTTTAAGGTCTTTTGTTTTTAAGGTTATACAAATATAATTTTCGTAAGATTCTTGAGAAAATTCAAACAAACTTTTTAGGATTTCAGGTATGTCGAAAAAGTATTTTTTTTATCGTATAGGATTTTACAAAATTTTAGGGAGAAGTTTGGAAGAAATTAAAAAATATTTCATTAATTTTCTGAAATTTTTCAAAGTTTTAAAATATGTTAATTATCTTCAAAACTTCTTTAATTCGTGAATATCTTCTGAACTGAATCAAATTTTTCGTAAAATTTTGAAAAATATGTCAAAATAAAAAAAAAATTGTCTTTAAAATCTTCTAGATCTTTTTCGAAATTTTTAGAAATATTCTAAAATTTGAAACAAACTTCGATTTTTTTATAAATTCGGCAAAATTAAAAAAATTGACTTAAAATCTACAAAATTCTTTCTTGACAATTTTGGCAATATTTTGAAATATTTTTAAAAATATTTTAAAATCTTTTTTTTTCAAATTATCTTTGAAAATAAAAAAATCAGTTTAAATCTTCTCAGGAATCTTAAGAAAATTGTTTTAGTATCTTGTAACCATTCATAGTCTTTAAAAAGCTTGAAAATATTATTTCAAAATCTTCAAAAATTCAAATTTTATTTCAAACTGTTTTAAACCCTTTTCACATTTTTAATATCTTTAAAACTTCTTGAATTTCTAAATATCTTTTAAACCTACTTAAATTATTTATAAAATTTTAAAGAATCTTTTAAAAATTAAAAAAATTACATCAAAATTTCTGAAAAGATTCTACATATTTTCTTAATTCTCTTTAAAAATTAATTTTTTTTTTAAATCATTCACAAATTTATTCGTAAAATTTTGAAAAATCTGTCAAAACAAAAAAATGGCTTTAACATCTTTTAGATCTTTTTCGACATTTTTAGAAATCTTCTAAAATTTGAAACAAACTTCTATTTTTTCAAAATCTTAAAAAATCGACATTTCATTTTAAACTTTTTGAAACCTTGTCAAATATCAAATCACTTTTGAATTGTTTTAAACTTTTAAATAAATTTTTAAATGATTCGAAGTTTTCCTATTTTTTTTATAAATTCGGCAAAATAAAAAAAATTGACTTAAAATCTACAAAATTCTTTTTAACAATTTTGGCAATATTTAAAAATATTTTGAAATATTTTTTAAAATTTATCTTTCAAAATAAAAAAACTCAGTTTAAATTTTCTCAGGAATCTTAAGAAAATTGTTTTACTATCGTGTATCCATTCAAAATCCCTAAAAAGCTTGAAAATATTATTTCAAAATCTTCAAAAATTCCAATTTTATTTTAAACTTTTTTAAAACCTTTTCATAAATTTAATATCTTTCAAACTTCTTGAATTCCTAAATATCTTTTAAACTGACTTGAATTATTTATAAAATTTTAAAGAATCTTTTAAAAATTAAAAAAATTACATCAAAAATTCTGAAAAGATTCTACATATTTTCTTAATTCTCTTTAAAAATTAATTTTTTTTTTAAATCATCACAAATTTCCTAGGAATCTCAAGAAAATTGTTTAATTATCATCAAACAGTATCTTCTAAACTGAACTAAATTATTCGTAAAATTTTGAAAAATCTTTAAAAAAAAAATGACTTTAAATCTTCTAGATCTTTTTCGACATTTTTAAAAATCTTCTAAAATTTGAAACAAACTGCGATTTTTGTCAAAATCTTGGAAAATCGACATTTTATTTTAAACTTTTTGAAACATTTTCAAATATCAAATCATTTTTGAATTTTTTTAAACTTTTAAATATTTTCTGTAATGTTTCGAAGTTTTCCTAATTTTTTTATAAATTCGGAAAAATAAAAAAAATTGACATAAAACCTACAAAATTCTTTCTTGACAATTTTGGCAATATTTTAAAATATTTTTAAAAATATTTTAAAATCTTTTTTTTCAAATTATCTTTGAAAATAAAAAAAATCAGTTTAAATTTTCTCAGGAATCTTAAGAAAATTGTTTTAGTGTCGTGTATTCATTCAAAATCCTTAAGAAGCTTGAAAATATTATTTCAAAATCTTCAAAAATTCTAATTTTATTTTAAACATTTTTAAAACCTTTTCATATTTTTAATATCTTGGATACTTCTTGAATTTCTAAATACCTTTTAAACCGACTTAAATTATTTATAAAATTTTAAAGAATCTTTTAAAAATTAAAAAAAATTACATCAAATTTTCTGAAAATTTTCTACATATTTTCTTAATTCTCTTTAAAAATTATTTTTTTTTTTAAATCATCACAAATTTCCTAGGAATCTCAAAAAAATTGTGTTATTATCATCAAACCTTCCAAAATCTTTAAATAGATTCAAAATTTTATCTCAAAATCTTCCAAAATATACATCTTGTTTGAACTTTTTTTTAAATATTTCCATATCATTAATCTCTTCAAAATTTTCAAAATTCCTAAATATCTTTTAAAATGACTCAAATTGTTCCTACAATTTTTAAGAATCTTTCCAAATTAAATAAATTGCGTTAAAATCTTCCATATTTCTTTCAATTTTTTTTTTTTTTTTAAATCTTCTGAAATATTTTTATATCTTTTTTAATTTTCTTTAAAAATTAATTTTTAAAATGAAAATCCAATACAAATTTTCCTAGAAATATTAACACATTTTTTTTATTGCCTTGAAACCTTTCAAAATTCTTAAAAAGCTTTCAAATATTTTGTTTGAAATCTTTGAAAATCTACATATTGTTTAACATTTTTTTTATTCTTTTCAAGTTTTACATTATTTTTTTATCTTTTCAAAACTTCTGAATATATCTTTTTGTTAAAGTTACTCGAATTTTTTCTAAAATTTAATTAAATTTAATTAAATTTTTACATTAAAATATTCTACATTGTATTTCGATTTTTAAAAATCTACATTGAAAAAAAAATCTTTACAAGTTTTAAATTAATTTTTAATCTTTTCAAAATTTCTGAATGTCTCTTACACTTATTTTAATTTGTTCTGAAATGTTATAATCTTGCGAATTTTGAAAATGTTGTTATATCATATTTTATATTCTTTTTTTAAATTTTCAGAAATTATTTGAAATGTTTTGAAATCTTTTTTAGTCTTCTCTGAGAATTCATTTTTCAAAATAAAAAATCATTTGAAATTTTACCATGAATCTTAAGAAATTTTTTTTATTCTCTTGAAACGTTTCAAAAATCTTAAAAGCATCTTTTTTCGAAATCTTCCAGAATAATCCTATTGTTAACAATTTTCTTGCAATCTTTTCAAATTTTTAATAATTTTTAATCTTTTTGAAGCCTCTAAATTTTGTAAATATATTCTAGAATTATTTGAATTCTTCCTAAAATTTTTCGAAGATGTGAAATATTTCAGAAAATTGTCTTAAAATCTTCCAGATTTTTTTTGAGATTTTTTCAAATCTTTCGAAATGTTGTTAAATCTTTTTTAATAATTTCTTAAAATTGATTTTTTTTAAATAAAATCGTGTGAAATTTTCTTAGGAATGTGAAAGAATTTTTTTTACATTTTGTTTAAATCTGCTCAAAATACAAATAATTTTCGAATCTTTCAAAAAGTTCTAAATATTTTCTGAAATAATTCAGTTTCCCTACAATTTCTTCCTGCAAAATAAAAAAATTTCAAATATTCCAGATTCTTTTTTTATATATATGTTAAAATCTTCCAAAATAAAAATTAATTGTTTAAAATGAATCCCAAATCATTACAAATTTTCATTTTTCTTAGAATTTGTAAGGAAAAAGAAAAAAGAATATTATTTATTATTTTACAAAATAAATATCTGGAATAAACTGCAATTAATAAAATGAAATTTGCAACGAAATAATTAAAAAAATTCCCCACTTGAAAATAAAATTTTCTTTTTAATTAAATGGAAAATTATTTACAAAATCCGCGAGATGGCTTAAAGCGAATGACGTAATTCAGAAACTATTTCAGAATAATTTTTCCAGGCCATGTTCGTATTTTCAGTAGTCGAGGAAAATCTCGTGGCGGAAAATTCAAAGGCTCCTGACAGGGTTGACGCCTAGGGGGAATTTAATACTGAGTTTCATGCAATTTTCTCACCAACACCAAAGTAATCTACTAGGAAAGTCTCTTACTTTATGGGTGCATGTGCACCGAGAAAAAAATATATTAGTCTCAAATTGATTTTTATTTTTAGCAACAAAAATCCAGCCAAGGGACAGCAAATCCCTTATTTCTCCTTTGTAAACATTTTCACCATAAGTAGACATTTTATTTTTAAATTTTATCAACTTTTACTATTAATAGTCTTGTACAGTAGTAAGGAAAGGGACCCACATATCAGACGTGTGGTCGTGCGGTCTAGTGGACCGCACCATTCCATTACAAACCATTACAAATTCGTTGGAATTCTTTAAAATACCCTTGAATCTCTCTAATCATTTGAAATCTTTCAAAATCCTGTGAAACTTGTTTAAGCTCTTTAAAGTATCTTGAAATTTATTTAAAAAATACCCTACAATCTTTTGGAATCCCACTAAATTATTTAAATCCATTAAAAATTTCTTAGTCTTTTAAATTAAAAGAAAAAATATTTAAAATCCTTTGAGAGCTTTCGAAAACCTTTCAAACTTTTTTAACCTCTTTAAAATTCCTTGACATTTATGAAAAATACCCTAAAATCCTTTGGAATCCCTTCAAATTATTATTGAAATCTATTAAAAATTCCATGAAATTTATTTAAAAAATACCCTAAAATATTTCTAATCCTTTGAAATATTTCGAAAATCTTTAAAACTTTTTAAAGCTCTTTAACATTTTTTGAAATTTATAAAAAATACCCTAAAACCTTTGGAATCCCTTCAAATTATTATTGAAATCTATTAAAAATTCCTTGAAATTTATAAAAAAAATACCCTAAAATATTTCTAATCCTTTGAAATATTTCAAAAACCTTTAAAACTTTTTAAAGCTCTCTAACATTCCTCGAAATTTATAAAAAATACCCTAAAATCCTTTGGAATCCCTTCAAATTATTATTGAAATCTATTAAAAATTCCTTGAAATTTATAAAAAAAAATACCCTAAAATATTTCTAATCCTTTGAAATATTTCAAAAACCTTTAAAACTTTTTAAAGCTCTTTAAAATTTTTTGAAATTTATAAAAAATACCCTAAAATCCTTTGGAATCCCTTCCAATTATTATTGAAATCTATTAAAAATTGCTTGAAATTCTTTTTAAAG